>CAUYTI010104231.1:0-15634 GCA_963575145.1 Galago senegalensis | reverse complement strand
TGGCATTACAGCTCACAGCAACCTCCAACTCCTGGGCTCAAGCGAGTCTCTTGCCTCCGCCTCCCAAGTAGCTGGGACTACAGGCGCCCACCACAACACCCGGCTATTTTTTGGTTGCAGCCATTATTGTTGTTTGGCGGGTCCGGGCTGGGGATTCAAACCCGCCACCTTAGGTGTACATGGCTGGCGCCTTAGCTGGTTGAGCTATAGGCACCGAGCCTTAAAGCTTTTTTTTAAATTTAAACTTAATACTTGATTTAATAAATTAAAGGTAGTTTCTTTTTTTCTCCAACCCTTTTTTTTTGATGCTTGAGCCTCAGTCATCCATTTGCGTCTTTCAGGTCTTGATTTCGTTGTATCTCCTGTCCCTTTTGAAATACTAGTTTTACTGGTTGTTTTGTTACATCAACAGATTTCTTTCTTTTTTTTTTTTTTTTTTTGAGACAGAGCCTCAAGCTGTCCCCCTGGGTAGAGTGCCGTGACATTACAGCTCACAGCAACCTCCAACTCTTGGGCTCAAGCGAGTCTCTTGCCTCCGCCTCCCAAGTAACTGGGACCACAGGCACCTGCCACAATGCCCGGCTATTTTTTGGTTGTAGCCGTCATTGTTTGGCGGGTCTGGGCTGAGGATTCGAACCCGCCACCTTAGGTGTACGTGGCTGGCGCCTTAGCCGGTTGAGCTATAGGCGCTGAGCCACATCAACAGATTTCGTGTGTGTGTGTGTGTGTGTGTGTGTATGTATTTTGGAGACAGAGTCTCAGCTATGGCGTCACAGCTCACAGCAACCTCCAACTCTTGGGCTTACGCGATTCTCTTGCTTCAGCCTCCCAAGTAGCTGGGACTACAGACGCCTGTCACAATGCCCAGCTATTTTTTGTTGCAATTCTCGTTGCTGTTTTAGCTGGCTGGGGCTGGGTTCGAACCCACCCCACTCTGTATATGGGGCTAGTGCTCTACTCACTGAGCCACAGGCACTACCCAGAATTTTTTTTTTTTTTTTTTTTGGTTGCAGTTTTTTGGCTGGGGCCCAGTTTGACCCACCATCTCTGGTATATGGGGCCGGCACCCCACTCCTTGAGCCACAGGCACTGCCCCTAGATTTCTAATATTGAATCAACCGTACATTCTGATTATATTTACAAGTATATTACTTAATTTTTTTTAAAACTCCATTTGTAGTTTTGGATACTATTGGTTAAGATTTTCATTCATCTGTTTCTATCTTTCTATATTTCTTTTTTCTTTTTTTTTTTTTTTTTGCAGTTTTTGGCTGGGGCTGGGTGTGAACCTGCCATCTCTGGTATATGGGGCCAGAGCCCTACTCCTTGAGCCACAGCTGCCGCCTGATTCATCTGTTTCTTTAAAATTTTTTTCTTCTGGCTAGTAGATGACTTTGATAGCTTGTAGTAATTCCATTATAAACCATTTAGACTTTGATCATTTCTAATAACAATTTCTAAGATTTTAATTTATATCTTTTTTTCCCTTATGGGTTTTTGTGGGGTTTTTTCCACTCATTTCTGTCTCTTATTTAGGATATGTCAAAAAATGTAAAAGCATTAGTTTGATTCAAAGAATCTCACCGTACCATGACTTTTGCCTTTGTTTTACTTTTCTAAAGTATTTGTAAATTAAATCCATCATACTTGTATAGTAGGCATGATTAAATCATGTTTTATTTTTAGAATTCTTATTTCTTTTTAAGCCCATCTGTATCACTATCCCTTGTGTGAACCTTTTAAAAATGAATATGTTTGTATATCATTCAGCAACTTCATTAAGTGTAGAGGTAAAACCGTGGTGTGTGAACCTTAAAAAGAACCCAGGAGTTGGTTAAAAGCCACTGTTGTGGACAGAGGGAGTCATGAGAAGGTCAATTAATTAAGAGGGACAAGCCCCAGAATGACTTAAGAATAGGGTATGAGGACACAAATATAATCTGGGTTTGTCCTCAAATTTAGGGTATGTCCACATTTAAGGAAGAGGTGGACTTAAGGGAGAAAACGACAGTAAAGTCTGATATTTACTATTTGATATGGTAAAATGCTGAAAAATGTTCCCAAATTATTAAAAGCCTGTGTGTTTATTTCTTTGTAGGCCTCGAAGTAGAGGAAAAACGGCAGTGGAAGATGAGGACAGCATGGATGGGCTGGAGACAACAGAAACAGAAAATATTGTGGAAACAGGTATCAAAACTAGTAAGAATTTAAAAAATGTACATATTACTTTGCACTTGTCTGTATACTGTACTTAACATCTGTATGACATTTTAGTGACTGCCTTTATACTGAACTCTAAAATGTCCATCTGTTTAAATAGTTTAATAACAAATGGCAAAGTAAAAAATTTGATTGTTTGGATCTTTCTTTTCTTTCTTAAGCTCTGATTCAGTAGAAATTGTTCTGTGTTGGGAGAGAAATTTTTTTATCAAAGCAAAATTAAAACTGAGAGAAACAGTAATTCCAGGCCATTAGTATGTATAGGGCTTGTAGTATATGATCGTGGGGTATCTAGAAAGTATCCAGTTATGTATATCCCTCTTTTTCATATTATATGGCTGGATAATTTCTGCACAGCCCTCATATTTCTTGCCTAGAAGCTTTTTTTTTTTTTTGTAGACAGTGTCTCATTCAGTTGGGTTGGTTAGAGTTCCAGTGTCATACCTCATAGAAACCTCAAACTCTTAGGCTAAAGAAATCCTCTTACCTCAGCCTCCTTGAGTAGCTGGACTTTAGGTGCCACTACAATGCCTGGCTTTCTTTTTCTTTCTACTTTTAGTTGAGTTGGGGGTCTTGCTGTCGCTCAGATTGGTCTTGAACTCTTGCACTAAAGCAATCCACTTCTCAGAATGCTATGATTATAGGTGCGAGCTACCATGTGTGGCATAGGCTTATTTTGTTAATGTGTGTGCTGGGAAAAAATAAGTTCCACTAGTGAAGAATATTCGGAAATGGTGGGTTAATTAGAACGAATAGTTTCTGGTCTACTGAACTTTCAGGACCTTAAATAGACTAATATGTATTGTGTGTCTGCAAAAGATAGCTAGAGTAGGTTGCCCAAAGTAGTTTCCAGAATTTTTAAAAGTTCCATGATTTATTGAGTTACCAAAGGAATTGATTTTTTTTTTTTTGAGACAGAGCCACAAGCTGTCCCCCTGGGTAGAGTGCTGTGGCATCATAGCTCACAGCAACCTCCAACTCCTGGGCTCGAGCGAGTCTCTTGCCTCCGCCTCCCAAGTAGCTGGGACCACAGGCGCCCGCCACAATGCCTGGCTTTTTTTTTTTTTTTTTTTTTTTGGTTGTAGCTGTCATTGTTGTTTGGCGGGTTTGGGCTGGGGATTCGAACCCGCCATCTTAGGTGTACGTGGCTGGCGCCTTAGCCGGTTGAGCTATAGGTGCCGAGCCAGGAATTGATTTCTTAATGTATTTAGAGGATATCTGCAAGAGGTTATCTCTCACTGGTGGTGTTTTCAACAGTTGTTGGATAGAGTTCAGACGTAGTGATGGGCTTTCTCTCTGAAGTTGAATATCATCTTTTTAAAAAAATATTTATTCATTTACTTTTGTTACAGACAGAGTCTCACTTTCTCGCCCTTGGTAGAGTGCTGTGGTGTCGCAGCTAACAGCAACCTCCAACTTCTGGGCTTAGGCGATTCTCTTGCCTCAGCCACCCGAGTAGCTGGGAATAGAGGTGCCCGCCACAAGGCCTGGCTATTTTTTGTTGCAGTTTGGCAGGGGCTGTTCGAACCTGCCACCCTCGGCATATGGGGCTGGCGCCCTACCCACTGAACCACAGACGCTGCCCCGAATATTGTACAGTTCTTAGCAAAAGTTAAAAATTGTTGTATCTTTTAATGTATAATTTTCAAAAAATGTTTGATTGTCCCATGCATCGTTATATAGCTGTAATTCTTTAAAAGCTTTCAAATATCCTACAGTTTCTTTCTTTCCAAGAGGATCTAATTAGTTAAAGAGTCAGAATGAAGTGTGGAGGTTTACAGTTCTAAAATTCTTCTAAACATCTTTTTTTTTTTTGAGACAAAGTATCACTTTGTCATCTTTGGTAGAGTGCTGTGGCGTCATAGCTTACAGCAACCTCAAATTCCTGGGCTTAGGGGATTCTCTTGCTCAGCCTCCCAAGTAGCTGGGATTGTAGGCGACCAGCCCAATGCCTGGCAATTTTTAGAGATGGGGTTTTGCTCTTGCTCAGGCTGTTCTCTAACTCCTGAGCTCCAGCAGTCCACTGGCTGTGGCCTCCCACAGTGCTAGGATTACAGGTGTGAGCCACTGTACTGGGCCCAAACTTCTAGTACCTCCTCTCTTTTTTCAGTCTCTTCAGCTGATGAACTTGCTTTATTTCACTAAAAAAGAATAAATAGCAGCAATTAGAAGAGTGGTTCCATTGAATCTACTTTCCTGCTTGCTTCTCTATACACATAGTCTGCCCTCCTGGTACAATGAGTTGAGGGGTCCCTGTTTCTCTATAAAGCCATCTCCTCTGCTTGTGTCCTACAGTCTGTTCCCTTTCTCCTGTTATGGACTTTGGGCCTAGTTTCCCTTCTTGTATCGTGACATTTTCCTGAGGCAAGTCTCCATTCTTTCCATTAGCATGCACATGTTCTGGATAATCACCCCTCTGAAATACAAATAAGCTCTCTAATCAGACATATACCTCTACTTCTGTACACTTCTTTGTTTATTTTTGTAGCAGAAATTCTTGAAAGAGTTGTTTATACTTAGGATTGCTACTTATTTTTCACCATCTTTTCATGAACCCGCTCTAGTCAGGCTTTCTCCTCATTCTGCTAAAATCATTCTTGTTAGTATCACCAGTGATGTCTTTTTTTTTTTTTTTTGAGACAGAGCCTCAAGCTGTCCCCTGGATAGAGTGCTGTGACATCACAGCTCACAGCAACCTCCAACTCCTGGGCTCGAATGAGTCTCTTGCCTCCACCTCCCAAGTAACTGGGACCACAGGTGCCCGCCACAATGCCCGGCTATTTTTTGGTTGTAGCCGTCATTGTTGTTTGGTGGGTCCGGGCTGGGGATTCGAACCCGCCACCTTAGGTATACGTGGCTGGCGCCTTAGCCGGTTGAGCTATAGGCGCCGAGCCACCAGTGAGGTCTTATTGACAAATCCAGCTTTTAGTCTCTCTTTAATTATTCAATATTATTTAATACAACCAATACTACCCGGAATCAACCTTTTTTCTGTTTACACTTGAATTCCAGAAAACCATACCACCCCCTTTAAATTTACTACATTGTTCTTTCTCTCTCTCTCTTCTTTTTTTTTTTGAGACAGAGCCTCAAGCTGTCACCCTTGGTAGAGTGTTGTGGCATCACAGATCACAGCAACCTCCAACTCCTGGGCTTAAGTGCTTCTCTTGCCTCAGCCTCCCAAGTAGCTGGGACTACGGGCACCCGCCACAATGCCCAACTATTTTTTGGTTGTAGTTGTCATTATTGTTTGGCAGGCTCGGGCTGGATTCCAACCCGCCAGCTCTGGTGTATGTGGCAGGTGCCTTAGCCGCTTTAGCCACAGGCGCTGAGCCTCCAGCTTTCTTCTTAACATGTCTTTTTGGATCTCAAACTTAGTCTGTCCTCTCTTGTTACTGTTATTGTTAACCTGAAACCTTCTCTTCTAGTGTTTCCACCTCAGTAAACGCTACCATATATTTTTTAGGCTAAAAACGTGGATCTTACTCATTTCACTTTCTTAGCATCCCTCTCACTGGAGAGACCTTTGGGCTTTACCTTCACAGTTTATTCTGAATTTAGCTACTTTTGCCTCCTCTTCTGCCATCATTCTAGAACTTGCTACCACTGTTTCTCCTCTGGCCTACTGCAATAGCTTCTTAACTGGTCTTCCTGCTTTTCCTTTCATTCTCTTGTAGTCTTAGTCTCCACATAATTTCCTTAATTCTTTTAAACTCAAAATGAGAGCCTTTTATTTACTTCCCTGCTTCCACCATATAGAGCAGCAGTTCTCAACCTGTGGGTTGTGACCCCTTTATAATAATGAAAACACATTGGGCATTAGGAAGGTTGAGAACCACTGATATGGAGAATCTAGTTATTCTTAGAATAAAATCCAGTGTCTCTGTGCTCTTCAGTCTCTACTGGTCAGACTGTGGCTACCTGCCTTATGCCATCTTCTGTTCTTCCCTTGGTCACTCCTTTCTCAGGCATTTGTGCTTTTTGTGTTCTTTGCTTGGAACAATTTTCTCCCAGATACTCATATAGCTTATTCTCTTACTTCAGACAGGTCTCTTCTCAGTTGCCATCTTCTAAGGTACCTTTCCTGACAAATTTGTCTAGAAACCAACAAGTCTTATCCTGCTTTCTTTCTCGTCCCAGT
Organism: Galago senegalensis; assembly: GCA_963575145.1. Taxonomy (NCBI): domain Eukaryota; kingdom Metazoa; phylum Chordata; class Mammalia; order Primates; family Galagidae; genus Galago; species Galago senegalensis. The sequence continues at coordinate 9,273 of CAUYTI010104231.1, read as the reverse complement.
TTTTAATAAATGGGACATTATAATCCATGCTTTTTATTATTTATCTTCCATACTAGAATGTAAGGTTCATGAGATCAGAGGGTTGTTGTTTACTCATTTGTTTCCCCAGTGCCCAGAATACTTTAGGCAGATAGGAGGCATTCAGTTCACTAACTGAAGCACTGTTAATATCACCTATGAGAGGTCAAGACAAATACATTTAGAGAAGTGTTTTTTTTTTTACTCAGAGTCTCACTTTTACCCCCTTGGTAGAGTGCCATGGTGTCACAGCTCACAGTAACCTCAAACTCTTGGGCTTAAGTGATTCTCTTGCCTCAGCCTCCCAAGTAGCTGAGACTATACAGGTGCCTGCCACAACACCTGGCTATTTTTAGAGACGGGGTCTTGCCCTTGCTCAGGCTGGTCTTGAACTCCTGAGCTTAGGCAAACCCTTGCCTTGGCCTCCCAGAGTGCTAGGATTACAGGTATGAGCCAATGCGTCCAGCTAGAGAAGTGTTTTAATAGGAACAAAAAGATGATTTTTTTTTTTTTAAACCCAGGCCTTTTTTTTTTGGAGACAAGGCTTCAAGTTGTTGCCCTTGGTAGAGTGCCATGGCACCATAGCTCACAGCAACCTCCAACTCCTGGGCTCAAGCGAGTCTCCTGCTTCCACCTCCCAAGTAGCTGGGATTACAGGTGCCCGCCACAACACCCGGCTATTTTTTGGTTGCAGCCATCATTGTTGTTTGGTGGGCCGGGCTGGATTTGAACCTGCCAGCTCAGGTGTATTTGGCTGGCGCCTTAGCCACTTGAGCCACAGGCGCCGAGCCTTTACCCAGGCTTTTTATATTAAAGTTAAGTAAGGCCAAGTATGTTAGTCTTGGTTCTGTCTTTGTCCTTGGAAGGGCCATTATCTAGTTCTTGTAGTGAACATAGTAAACGTAGGGCAAGGAGAACAGTGAAAGACAGGACAGAGAATAACTGTTAAAACTACCAACCTGTGAATAAACCCAAGCAAAGAGTTCTTAAATGTCCTGTCAACCTAAAAATCAAAGTTGAGTTTACTGTCAGATTTTAACATATGTTAAGACACTAGAGTTTATTGGAAGTTTCTCTTATTCTTGTAAATCCTGGTCCTTCACACACTTATTTAATGAGTTTCAGTAATGTTGGAGAATTAAGCTGAGTGTCCTCCTGTGATGAGCTGGTGGGAATTAATAATCTGTTGAGAAAGTAGTAAGTTCCATGGACCAGTTTGTTAATATTTTATAGTAAGAAAACTTGTCTTTTTTTTTTTTTTGAGTTAGAGTCTGTCTGTTGCCAGTGTCTGTGCATTTTTTTTATATGAATAAAATGAACTAGAATGAAGTGCTACTTATTTGAAGAGAAGAGAAACCCCATTTTTTGGAGAATCATATAATCAGGGCTTTGCAAACATGCTTTAATTAAATAGAATTAGTTAATTATAATTCAGTTATAATTAAAAATTTCTTCTTAGTGTTCAAGTTGTCATAGTTTGGCTCAGGGGAGGCCCTTGTCAGCTGATTTCTAAGTCATTTTTAGTATCATATCAAAACTTTTCAGAGCTCATCACTCCTTGGTAGTGATACTGTACATACTAATCTTTAATTCTCCCTACCAAGGATATGAAAACAGCTACTCTCTAAGGACACCTAGTTTTTTCTTTCATGGAGAATAGTACTAGAGACAAAAAAAATCTAGGCTCTAGGGATGTATATCTTATTGTTTCTGTTGAGAATTAGTTACACAAGTCCACTTTAGTCAAATGCTAGTTCAGGCATAATGGGGTTCCCATCAACAAGGCCTGCATATATGACAGTAGTCTCATAAGATTATTAGGAGCTGAAAAATTCCTATTGCCTAGTGGCATTATAGCTATTGTGGCTTGGTAGCACTGTGCAGCACAGCATATTATTAATACTTGTGAGTTTGTGGTGATGCTGGTGGAACAAAGCTAATGTATTGCCAGTTGTTTGAAAGTATAGCACATATACACAGTAATAATGTTTGATGATGATAGATGACTGTATTATTGGTTTATATATTTACTATCATTTTATTGTTACTTTAGGATATTATTTTAGGGCCCTTAAATTCGCACCAAAATTGCAGGGAAAGTATAGAAATTTCCCACATATCCCCTACCCCCCATATGTGCCTGGTCCTTCTTCATTATCAACATGCGGTACTAGAGTGGTACATTTGTTAAAATTATTATACCTAGATTAATATACCATTATCATCCAAGTCCATGGTTTCCTACATGAGAATTCATTCTTGGTGTACATTCTGTGGGCTAAGACAAATGTATAGTGACATGTTTCTGCTATTAGAGTATCATATAGAATTGCCTTTCACTACCCTAAAAAGTCCTCTGTGCTCCACCTTTTCATCCCTTCTTCCACTTTAATCTTGGTTAATCATCATTCTTTTTCTTTTCTTTTCTTTTCTTTTCTTTTCTTTTCTTTTCTTTTCTTTCTGAGACAAGAGTCTCACTATGTCACCCTTGGCAGAGGGCTGTGACATCACAGTTCACAGCAACCTGAAACTCTTGGGCTTAAGCGATTCTCTTACCTTAGCCTTCCAAGTAGCTGGTACTACAGGTGTCTGCCACAATGCCCAGCTGTTTTTTTGCAACAATTGTCACTGTTGTTTAGCAGGCCTGGGCCAGGTTCGAACTCACTCGCCCTGGTGTATGTGGCCAGCGGCCTAAGCATGGATCTACGGGTGCTGAGCCAACCATTATTCTTTTTACTATTTTCATAGTTTTGCCTTCCCTAGAATGTCAGTAGTTGGGGTCATGCAGTATAACCTTTTTAGACTGGCTTCTATCACTTAATGTACATTTACATTTCATCCATTTTTAAAAATGTTTTGATAGATCATTTCTTCTTAATGATAAATAATATTCCATGGCCTAGATGTATCACAATTTATGTACACATTTACCTGGAAGGACATCTTGATTGCTTCCAAGTGTTGGCATTTATGAGTAAAACTGCTATGAACATCTGTATGCTTACCCTTACAAAAGGGAAATTTTTTTTTTCTTCTGTGAGATAGAGTCTTACTATGTCACCCTTGGCAAAGTGCTGTGGCTTCACAGCTCACAGCAACCTCAAACTCTTGGGCTTAAGTGATTCTCCTGCCTCAGCCTCCCAAGTAGCTGGGACTATACACAACACCTGGCTATTTTTGGTTGTAGTTGTCATTATTGTTTGGCAGGCTCACTGGTGCCCTAGCTGCTGAGCTATAGGCACTGAGCCAAAAGGGAAAATTTTTTAAAAGAAAAAAAATTATGTGTAGATTTTTGTGTGTTCATAAATTTTTAGTCTATTTGGGCAAATACTAACCAACGTGATTGCTGGATTATATGGTAAGAGTATGTTTAATTTTGTAAGAGGCCACTAAATTACCTGCCAAAGTGACTATACCGTTTTGCATTCTCACTGATAAGGAATGGAAGTTCCTTGTCATTATATATTTGGTAGCATTTGGTGATTTGTGTTTCCCTGATGGCATATAATGTGGAGCATCTTTTCATATGGTTATCTTTCATCTGCCTATCTTTACTGGTGAGCTATCTATTCTTTATGCATGTACTTTCTGAAAGATATTCTAGAGAATTGGTATAATTTGTTCCTTAAATGTTTGGTAGAATTCACCAACATACCTGACTGTTGGTCTGTTTTATTTTGGGAGGTTATCAGTTACTGATTCTACCTGTTTAGTAGGTATAGGCCTATTCAGGTGTGCTCTCTCTCACTTTTTGGATACAGGGTCTTATTCTGTTACTCAAGCTAGAGCATAGTGGCATCATTATAGCTCACAGCAACCTCAAGCTCCTGGCCTCAAGGCTTCCTTCTGCCTCAGCCTTCTGATTACCTGGGACTACAGGCACACACCACAATGCCTGCCTATTTTTTCCTTTTCTCTTTCCCTCTCTCTTTTTGGGGTAGATATGGGAACTTCCATGTTGCCCATGGTGGTCTTGAACTGGTGTTAATCCCCAAATACTGGGATTATAGGTGTGAACCACCATGTCTGCCCTCTTTTTCCTTCTTGTGTGTTTTGGGCATGTTGTATCTTTCAAGGAATTGTCCTGTTTCATCTAGGTTATCAAATTTGTGGGTAGGGAGTTATTCTTTTTTTTCTGAGACAGAGCCTCAAGCTGTCCCCCTGGGTAGAGTGCTGTGGCTTCACAGCTCACAGCAACCTCCAACTCCAGGGCTCAAGCGATTCTCCTGCCTCTCCCTCCCAAGTAGCTGGGACTATAGGCACCCGCCACAAGTTGGCCTGGCTTTTTTTTTTTTGGTTGCAGCTGTGTTGTGGTTTGGCAGGCCCAGGCTGGAATCGAACCCACCAGCTCTGGTGTATGTGGCTGGCGTCTTAGCTGCTTGAGCTACAGGTGCCGAGCCTAGAGTTGTTATTCTTTTTTTTTGAGACAGAGCCTCAAGCTATCCCCCTGGCTAGAGTGCTATGGCATCACACTCACAGCAACCTCCAACTCCTGGGCTCAAGCGAGTCTCCTGCCTCAGCCTCCCAAGTAGCTGGGACCACAGGCACCCGCCACAATGCCCGGCTATTTTTTGGTTGCAGCCATCATTGTTGTTTGGCGGGCCTGGGCTGGGGATTCAAACCTGCCACCTTAGGTGTATATGGCTGGCGCCTTAGCTGCTTGAGCCACAGGCACCGAGCCAGAGTTGTTATTCTTATTCCTTGATTATCCTTTTAATGTTCATGGGATCTGTAGTGATAATCTCTTCTCCATTTCTGATGTTGACATAGCATATATAAATATTTTAGTGATTTATGTCTTCGTCCTTACAAATATTATAGATTTACTGATTTTATTGATCTCGGTAAAGAAATCAATTTTGTTTTCCTTTTTGATTTCCTGTTTTTAGTTTTACTGATTTTTGTTCTCACTTTCAATTTTTTCCTTTTGTTTACAGTGGGTTCTTTTTTCATTTCCTAAAGTGGAAACATCGTTTACTACTTTTAGATCTTTATTCTTTTCAAATACAGTTGACCTTTTTTGAGACTGAGTCTCAAGCTGTCACTCTGGGTAGAGTACTGTGGCATCATAGCTCACAGCAACTTCCAACTCTTGGGTTCAAGCAATTCTCTTTCCTCAATTTTTCTATTTTTCGTAGAGACGGAGTCTCCATTTTGCTCAGGCTGGTCTCGAACTCGTTAGCTCAAGCAATCCACCCACCTCGGCCTCCCAGAATGCTAGGATTTATACCCATGAGCTGCTGAGCCTGGCTCACAGTTGACCTTTGAATGACACATGTCTGAAGTATTCGGGTCCATTTATGTGGGTTTTTCCCAATAAATATATTGGACAATTTTGGGGAAACTGGACAACAGTTTAGAAAAACTGAAGCCTAGAAAAATTGAAAAAATTAAGTATGTCATGAGTGCATAAAATGTAGGTAGATACTAGTCTGTTTTATTGTTATTATAAAATATACACAAATGTATTATAGAAAGTTAGATGCTACCAGTGACCAAAACTGATGTATATATATAGACCTTGCATGGTGCCATTCACAGTCGAGAGAAATGTAAACAAAGGTAAGGATACAGTATTAAATAATAATTGCATAACAGTAACTGAAGTACAAACTATACTAAATTTGTAGTTACCTCTTGTGTTTTGTTGCTGTTGTGGTTAGCTCAAAAGTTGGGAATATTTGGCTCAGTACCCGTTGCTTAGTGGTTAGGGAGCCGGCTACATGCACTGGGGCTGGTGGGTTCCAATGCAGCCAGGGCCTGCTAAACGACGATAACAAAAAAATAGCAGGGCATTGTGGTGGGCGCCTGTATTCTCAGTTACTTGGGAGGCTGAGGCAAGAAAATTGCTTAAGCCCAAGAGTTTGAGGTTATTGTGAGCTGTGATGCCATGGCATTGTACCTAGGACACCCCCACCCCAAATAAAATAATGTGGGACTATCTGCTTAAAATGCCAGGTGATGGGGCGGTGCCTGTGGCTCAGTGAGTAGGGTGGTGGGTTCAGACTCCAGCCCTGGCCAAAACTGCAACAAAAGCATAACTGGGCGTTGTGGTGGGTGCCTATAGTCCCAGCTGCTCAGGAGGCTGAGGCAAGAGAATCGCCTAAGCCCAAGAGCTGGAGGTTGCTGTGTGATGTGATGCCACAGCACACTACCGAGGATGACAAACTGAGATGCTGTCTCTATATAAAAAAAAAAAAAGCCATGTGATGTTAATCATCTCTCTGTTCACACTTTGTTTCTACAGTAAATTGGGCATTACAGTAAAAGGTGATCCTCTGATTCTTGTGTATTTTTCATTGTGTTTAGTGCAATACTTTAAACTTTTTCTATATAGCATCCGAGGACCCATATGCAGTGTCAGTAGGGATATTTGGACTCCTTCAAGAAGCAGAGAGTAGTCACGACATGATAAGAAAAAGTTAACATTTAGTAGTTTAGCAGTTTCAGACAGATGATTCTTAATGAACGTATGAGATAAACTTAAATATAGTAAACATATTATTGTAAGTTTTACATATGTGTAATATGGAAAATATGTGTTGATTGTTTATGTTACTAGTGAATCTTCTAATCAACAGTGGGCTTTTATACTAGTTAAGTTTTAGGAGATTCAGAAGTTATGTGTGGATTTTGACTGCATGGGGTGAGAGTTGGTGCCGCAACCTTTGTTGTTCAAGGGTTACGTGTGTATGTATGCATTTAATGCTGTAAAGTTCTCCCATGCTTTGTTGTCTCTGCATCTCACACAATTTGATAAATTTTAAAATTTCCATTTAGTTAAAGATTTTTTCTCTAGAGATTTTTTTTCCTTATTCCATGTTACTTAGAAGTGTGTTGATCTCCCACTATTTTGGGATTTTGAAGCTATTTTTCTATTTCTCATTTCTAGTTTAATTTCATTGTGGTTTAGGGGCAGATGTATGATTTCTATTTTTAAAAATTTGGCAGTGCCTGTGGCTCAGTGAGTAGGGTGCCGGCCCCATATACCAAGGGTGGCGGGTTTAAAGCTGGCTCTGGTCAAACTGCAACAAAAAAATAAAATATAGCTGGGCATTATGGTGGACACCTAGAGTCCCAGCTACTCAGTAGGCTGAGGCAAGAGAATCACTGTAGCCCAGGAGTTGGAAGTTACTGTGAGCTGGGACATTACGACACACTACCGCAGGTGAGAAAGTGAGACTCTGTCTCTTAAAAAAAAAAAAGAAAGGAAAAAAAATTTTGGTAAGGTGTGCTTCATGGTTTAGAATGTAGTCATGGCAGATGTCCCCTGTGAGATTGAGAAGAATGTGCTGTTAGATGAAGTAGTGGATAAAGAAGTCTTTGGATGTCAATTATATTCAGTTAATCGATGGTGGTGTTGATTTCAACTATATTTTCACTGGTTTTCTGCTTGCCAGATCTATTTCTGACAGAGGGATGTTTAAGTCTCCAACTATACTAGTGGATTCATCTCTTTGTCCTTGGGTGGTCAAATTGTTTTTGCCTTACTTATTTTGATGCTTTGTGTGATGCATTCACATTAAGTATTATTAATAATAGTTAATGTATCTTTTCGGAGAATTTGACCCCTTGTCTTTATGTTAATCCCCTTCTATAGGGCAGCGCCTATGGTTCAAGGATAGAGTGCTGGCCCCATATACTGGGGGTGGCGGGTTCAAGCCTGGCCCCGGCCTAAACTGGAAAAAAAAAAAAGTAAACACTCTTCTATAACTTTGATAACTTTAATTACTTTTATGTCTACTGCATCTGAAGTTCTTCTAGCTAGCTCCTCTTGCTTTCTTTTGCTTAGTGTTGTCGTGGAATACCTTTCTTCATTCATTTACCTTTTTTTAAAATTGAATCATAGCTGTGTACATTAATGCAATCATGGGGTACAATGTGCTGGTTTTACACACAATCTGAAATGTTTCCACCAAACGGGTCAATGTAGCCTTCGTGACATTTTCTTAGTTATTGTGTTAAGACATTTATATTCTACACCTAGTAAATTTCACATGTACCCTTGTAAGATGCATCATAGTTGCCCTGGGTAGAGTGCTGTGGTGTCACAGCTCACAGCAACCTCAAACTCTTTGGGCTTAAGTAATTCTCTTGCCTCAGTCTCCTAAGTAGCTGGGACTATGGGCATCTGCCACAACGCCTGGCTATTTTTTGGTTGTTGTTATCATTGTTGTTTGGCAGGCCCAGGCTGGATTTGAACCCATCAGCTTCAGTATATGTGGCTGGTGCCCTAGCTGCTGAGCTACAGGCACCAAGCCTGTCTATTTACTTGTTATCTGTATGTGTATTTGTATTTAAAGTGTTTTGGTTGTTCATTATTATTATTTTTTTTGTAGACAGTATATACCTGGGTCTTATTTTTTTTAATCTGCCCCAATAATCTCATTTTGGTACATTTAGCTCATTGTTTAGAGTGTTTTTTGACGTAGTGGTATCAATACTTGCCATATCTGTTACAATTCTCTATTATTCTTGGTCTTTGTTCCTATTTTTGCCTTAGACTTGTGGTTTTAATTGAGTTTTTTTGTTTTTTGTTTTTTGGAGACAGAGGCTTACTTTTTCATCCTTGGTGGAGTGGCATGTCCTCTCATAGCTCACAGCAACCTCAAACTCCTGGGCTCAAACAATTCCCTTGCCCCATTCTCCCAGGTAGCTGGAACTACAGATGTGCACAAAAATGCCTGGCTAGTTTTTCTACTTTTAGTAGAGATGGGGTTTCTCATTCTTGCTCAGGCTGTACTCAAACTCCTGAGCTCTAGGAGTCCACTTGCCTCAGCCTCCTGAAATTGTAGGATTACAGGTCTGAGCCACTGTGACCAGCCTTTTTTTTTTTTTTAAACACAGAGCCTCAAGCTGGCCCCCTAGGTAGAGTGCTGTGGTGGCACAGCTCACAGTGACCTCTAGCTCCTGGACTTAAGCGATTCTCCTTCCTCAGCCTCCCAGCCTCCCAAGTACCTGGGACTACAGGTGTCTGCCACAATGCCCGGCTGTTTTTTGGTTGTAGTTTTCATTGTTGTTTGGCAGGCCTGGGCTGGATTTGAACCCCCCAGCTCTGGTGTATGGGCTGGCGCTTTAGCTGCTTGAGCTACAGGCACCAAGCCAGTGCATAGCCTTTTTTTTTTTTTTTTTTTTTTGAGACGGAGCCTCAAGCTATCCCCCTGGGTAGAGTGCCATGGCATCACGCTCACAGCAACCTCCAACTCCTGGGCTCAAGCGAGTCTCCTGCCTCAGCCTCCCAAGTAGCTGGGACTA
>CAUYTI010104227.1:0-10868 GCA_963575145.1 Galago senegalensis | reverse complement strand
TTATTGCTTTAAAACGTTCACATTCTACTCTTAGAAAGATTCACCTGTACCCCTATAAGACAAACCTCAGAAGTGATCCCTCCAAACCCCCTCCCTCCTCCCATTCCCCCCTCCCTTCTCCCTCCCCCCTCCGCATGTTCTTAGGCCATTTGGTTATAGCTTTCATATAAAAGGTTCAAATTAGTCTCATAATAGGGGTGTGTACATTGGATACTTTTTTCTCCATTCTCGTGATATTTGGACTATCAGAACTCCTATTCTTCTGTGCATCAGAGGAAAAAACTTTGGCTTTACAAACATCAGAGAAAATTCATACATGAATAAAATAAACATGTTAATATGTTTGGATCTTAATTTAAATAAGCCCACATTTATTTAACAAGACTGTAAAAGAATGTATTATAGATAACAACAATAGCAAAAATAAACCATGAGTGTAGACTGGGTTTGTAGAGAGCAAAATTGTTAGTGAAAATTTAAGATAAACACACACTGTTTATGTAGCTTATTATTAACCTGAGTTTCTTTCTATGCCTGTTCCCAAAAGGGGCCCAAAACTTTCACCGTATTGTGAAGTTTATTTTAGACAATCATCAGACAACTAACGGTGCACCTGAAAGTATGCACATTTGTTATAACAGACTATATTTGTCACACTATTTGAGGAGAAAACAGGTTTCATTCCCTTAAAATTGTTCCTATGGTTTCAAAAATAGGCTGAGTTTCCTTACCACTTTTGTGGAAAATGCCTAGTGATTATGAATTCATGAGAAAGCTATATTTTGTACAGACAATATAAAAACACCATGCACTTCCAGACATCCCTAAGAAAAATTTGCATAAGGTCTATTTGTCATTTGTGATCAAAACATTGTAGTAAGACCAGCAGACACGGCAGTAAGGAAGAGAGGCATGGTCATTACTGCATAAATAATTATGCAGATGCTTCCCTGTTAGTTTCCCCAAGCACCATTGGGGGTCTGACAACAGGACAAGATCGACGGCTACTATCTCCCAAGAACAGTGAATAGTGGCATCAAGACAGCCTGCTATATAGACCTGCATCATAACATGGTAGCCAGAATTTTTGGACAAATCTAAGCAAAGAAAGAAAAAATTGCGTTCATTTGCTAACTCCTAAGAATGCTTGGTTAATGTGATGTTCCCAATAATTCTTTCAGTTCACATGAACTTCTCCTAGAGACCCAGTGCAATTGCTCACTCTTAGGTAAAGCTTCACACTCTGTCAGTGTTCCTATTTCCTGATAAATGCCCTTTTAATGTTTGAAGCAAACTAGTGCTAGTAAAGTAGATAGAAATTCTGCTCTCTGTCCCATTCAGAGAACTTCTTTGAAAGAGAGGGAGGGAGATGGGTTGTTGAAAGAGCTGAAGTATAAAATTTAGATCTTACTATAAGTGCAGCAAGGATTTTAAGCAAGAAAGTGATATGACCTAATTTCTATTGTTTAAAAGATCATTTTGGCTATTGTAATGAGACTGATAAGGGATGTGATTGGACAATGTTTTGCAAAAAGAGTCAGAGTCTATTAAAGTCCTTCAGGGGAGATGATTATGGCCTGAACCAAGGCCCTGTAGAAGACATTATGCAAGTGGTCATGTGTGGGACATATTCAGAGCTAGATTCAAGCAGTTTTTCTAATGAGAAAGACCTGAGGGGAGTGGGAGGTCAAAAGTGACTCCTTGTATTTTTCACCAACTGGATGAAGTAACTGTCATTAACTGAGAAAGGATTGTGAGGCACAATGGGATGAATTGTGTCCCCTCAAATTCATATGTGAAACTGCATCCCCTGGACCTCAAAATACGACTGTGTTTAGAGACAGGCCCAAAATACAGCAGTGATTATATTGACATGAGGCTATTAGGGTGGCTATTCTCCCAGCTGATGGATGTGCTTCTAAGAAGAGGAAATTAAGTACACACAGAGAGGCACAAGGGATCAGGGTACACAGAAGAAGACCTATGTGGGAATACAGAAGGAAAGTGAACATCTGGAAGCCAACAAGAGAAGGCTCAGAAAAACTTAGCCTGCTGACACCTTGATTTTGGACATGGACCTCCAAACCTGATAAATTAAATTTCTGATCTTTAAGTCACCCAATCTATGGCATTTCATTAGAGCACCTATAAGCATACTGATTTGGGGCAAAAATAAGGAAGTGGAAATCAAGAATCTTTTTTTTTAAGTTTCAAAATATTAAGGGAATCCACATGTTTTTATTACATGAATGAATTGAATAATGCTGAAGACAGGGCTCTCTGTGTGCCCCCCACCACAGTAGTGTGCATTGTACTTGGTAGGTATGTTTTTACCCTCACTCCATTCCCTCTTAGTTCTCAATGGCCTTTATGCCACTATATGACCTTGTGTACTCATGTTTAGTTCTCACTTTTTAATGAGAACAGGTGGTGTTTGTTTTTTTATTCCTTAGATACTAGGAATATTCTCTTATTCCATCCTAGTTTCTGCAAAAGTTTTATTTTATTCCTTTTCATGGCTCTGTAATACTCCATGATGTTATATACCACACATTCTTTGTCTACTCAGAAACTGATGGATGCTTATGTTGGCTGCACATTTATGCATTTGTTAATTGCACTGTGATAAACATTCAGCTGCAGGTATCCTTTTGATATGATAATTTCTTCCATTGGGTAGATACTAAGTAGTGGGAATGCTGGATAGAATGGTAGGTCTATTTTGAGTTCATTAAGGAATCACCACACTGTTTTCTGAACAGGTTGTACCATCCTGTTACAGTCCCAACAACAGCTTATAAGCATTACTTTTTCACTGGTTCCAGGCCAACAGCTATTGGTTTCTGATATCTTAATAATAGCAATTTTGAAAGGGTAAGGTAGTATCTCATTCTGGTTTTAATTTGCATTTCCCTAATGATTAGTAGTGTTGAATATTTTTCAAGTGCTTGTTGGCTATTTGTCAATCTTTTGCAAATACATTATTGGGATGTATTAAGTTTAACATCTACATTAGCAGGTGGTGGATGCCATAAGGGCTCCAACTCACCTAAAGGAGCCTCAGCTCCTACTGCAGTCCCACTCCTCGCTCCTGCCCCACCTGCCTCATTGACAATATCTCTTTCAGCTCTTCCATAACCTCTGTTTTTGTTGCATCAGGTGAGTTCATAGCTGGTATTTACCTTTCCTGACAGTCTAATCTCTTTACCCTCATTGTGGACACTAGAGAAGGTCAGAGAAATGGCCTGAGCTGAGTGATGTTTGACATATTGCCTGTTCTCTTCCTGTACTCACAATACCTGCTGTCTTCCTGGACTTCCACCAGTTCTGCAGCCGTCCCCACAATGAGGCACATCTCCCTGGCACTCGCCTCTGTTCCTTCTCTCAGACCTTCCTTTCCTACCTTGAGACCTCCCACCAGCCCCCCAGTCTGGACTTCTCTTCTCCAGTTTCCCTTCCCAAGTACTGTATGGAGAAATCAGTCATCTCTAAAACAGCAGAATACCTGCTATTTCCAAGCAACTACAATCTGCCTCCTAAAGTACATAATTCCTACTCACCAATTGTTTTACTTCTCATATACCAGATAAGAATTGTTGGGTGGTAATATGTTTAACCTAAATATAATAATATAATGAATGTATTAAACTTAAAGTCTTCTGCATAGCAAAAGAAATAATCAAAAGACTAAGTGGACAATCTACCAAATGGGAGAAAATGTTCACAATCTACACACCCAACAAAAGACTAATATTAAGAATCTACAAGAAACTGAAACAACTCAGCAAGAAAAAAAGTCCCATTAAAATGTGGGCAAATTACATGAATAGGCATTTTTCAAAAGTAGATATCCAAATGGCCAATAAATTTATGAAAAAATGTTCAACATTACTGATCATCAGGAAAATGCAAGTTAAAATCACTGGGAGATTCTGTCTCACTCCAATTAGAATGCCCACTATTACAAAGTTTAAAAAAAATGCTGGTGTGGATACAGTAGAAAGGAACACTTATATGCTTTCAGTGGAAATGCAAATTAGCACAACTTCTATGGAGATCATGGAAGATTTTCTTCTATCACATGAAGAAAGTCTTTCTCAGGACCTGACCATGCTGGCCTCTAATCATAGCCTTCCACCCTTCAGAGAAGTGTGAAATAAATTTCTTTTATTTACAAGCCACTGAGTCTGTGGTAAAAGACAAAGCAATCCAAACAGACTAAAACAAGTGGGGTTTATATGACTTTCAGAATTAGTAGATTATATCCTTTGTCAAATTTGGGAAGTCTTTATTTCTTTGAGGTCTCTTTCAAGCCCAACTTATTTTTCCTTTCCTTCTCGGACTCAAACTCCTCTGAGGCTTTCTCAATATTTTTTTTCTATTTTCTCTCTGTTATTCAGATTGGGCAATTTATATTTCTCTATCTTCAGTTTCATAGACTTTTTTCCTCCTTCTTTTAGCCCATCAACTGAGTTTCTTATTTGGTTATTAAGATTTTCAGTTCTAAAATTTTCTGTTAAGCTCTTTTATACATTTCTATTTGTTTATTGGGATTTTTGTTTGTTTGTTTCATCTATGTTTATGATTATTATACTTATTGAAGCATATTTATGAAGATTGTTTTAAAATCCTTGTCAGGTAATTCTAACATCACTGTCACTACTGATCGTCTTTCTCATTCAAGATAAGATTTTCCTGATTCTTGGTATAATAAATGATTTTAAGTTAAACCAGAGCATGTAAATTATTATGAAGCTCTAGATCTCAGCTACACCTTCTGTCCTTGCTGGCTTTGTATGTCACCACTCCCAAGGAGAAGATGCTGGGGGACACTGCATTCCCACCAAATAAGAGTGGAAGTACAGGTTTCCCTTCAACCTCTGTTGATACCCACACAGAGAAAAGTCTTCATAGTTGCTGAATGTAGGGTGGCTTCTGGCTCCCAACTAGTCCTCCACTGATAGCAGCCTGTCTAGAAGGGGCAGGAGTGCCTTGTTACTGCTTCCCATGTGGCCCCCCTGACACCACCCAGTGTGGAAAGAAGGGATGCTTCTTCCCTGCTCAATGGGGAGAACATACAGGTTCCCTCTCTGGTCTCCAATAACATCACGGAGTGGGGAGAGAATGAGGGCACCATTACTTCTAAGTAGGGATAAAATTTTCAGTTTCCACTCCTTGTTCACCCTCCTCAGGTGGAAGTTCAGGCACCTTGTTAATGGGCTGGCGTGTGTGGAGGTCTAAGCTCCTCACAAAGTCGTAGCTTTTTTTTTGTGGTGTTTGGCTGTAGTAAAGTGGCTATTATCTATGCATTTTCTGCCTTTCTAGAATGTATGTTTCCTGGTCCTTTGGCTAGAACAACGGGCTTTGGTGAGGGGATGTTTTTCATCTGTGCCCATGAGTATTTCTGTGTTAGTAGCTTTTTCATTGACAACCGTGGTTTATAAAGCAAAAAAGAAAATGTAGTGAACTCAACATGATGCCCTTTCATGAGTCCCTAGTCCACCTGCCTGTTCTCTCCTGCTTTCAGAGTCCTATTTTTTTTTAATCTATAATGTCCAAAGTTTTTAGTTGTATTCAGTAGAAGGAATAGGGCAAACTACCTATATTCTATCTTTCTGGAAGCATAATTTTTTTTAACTTTTTATAAAGAATCAGTAGGCACTTATCTATCTAATGTCTCTCTGCCTCTTGAAGGGACGGGGCTTTATTTTCAAAATTAAAACATCTGAGTACCAATTGACCTAAAGATTTGTCTGCAGAGAACAAGCTAAGTCTTATTTTTTAAGGTGCAGAATCTTTGGAACTCAAATGCAGAAGAAGACTCACATATTATCCACATTCCCCAGCCACCTGATGATATGCAACAATGCATTCACTTATCATCATTCCTCTTAGATGGACTTTCTGCTTCATTTTAAATGCTTCCCAGATTGAAGACAGAAGATATTTATCAAATCATCTTTTTTTCATAATTCATTATTGGAAAGATGTCATTATTGGAAAAAAAGAACACAGTGTTAAGACTTGACGTATACTATAGAGTAATTTTCCTAATGGAATCTTTTGCTGTCCTATATATTTTATTTAATTAATATCACAGAATGAATTGAGAAATGTGGTGATAAATTCTACATTTTAGAAAATTTAAATATTTTAATATTTATGTGTTATTTAATGCCATAAAAATGACATATTAAAATTTGCTGTCCTCCATGAACATTGGAGGTGATGGTGAGAAGTGACAGAGACAATTTCTTCTCAACTTCTTTCGTTTATCTCAGGATTATTTTCTATTTAACTTTTCTGTAGTTTCTTGAGTCAAATTTAGTAATTTACATTATCTTACAATAATGTGTTATTTTTTACTTTTTATAGTCAGAATACAGTTTTTCCCCTTAAAATACTATATTATGCTGCTCCCTTTACAAAATCTCTTCAGGTTTTGATAAGGAATGGTGAAAGACACAGAGGGGAAGAAACCTAAATAATGTTAACATAGGGTACCACATAGTATCATAGAGCACTAGTTCTAAGCATTAAGCCACATTAATTTCCCTATAAATCAGAGTCAATTATTTTGGAAATTTTAAGGATTCTTCAGCCTCTGCAAATCCCTCTCATTTGTTATATATTTCACATTTCAAGACTACCATTAAAATATTTTAAAACATTTTTTTAAGTTTTGCATTTATGCTATAGAATCTCGGAATGAGAAGGAACAAGGGAACTCATGGCTGCTGGCTTGTGGATTAACAAGGTGGGAAGATGCTGGAAGCATCAATGAGAAGGGTCCTGGATGTCCTTACTTTGTGTTCACAGCTCACAAATTAGAGACACACAAATACCAAGAAAGAAAGGAGGCAATGAGAAATTGGATGGTAACTATTTTATTGGTATATTGAAAAGAGAGTTAGCACCACATCATTTCAGTGTCATGGATTTCTGAAAACATTATCTTCTTATGCACTCTCTGAAACAAACAAACAAGGAAGCTTCTAGATAAGACATGACATGGTAGGGTCTCATCCTTTGCTGGTATTACTGCAGGGAAGTAGGTGAGAGCCACCTTCTCTCCCTCTCTCACTTATTCCACTCCTTTTCCTTCCTAATTTCTTGTTGTTCACTCTTTTCTTTTTACTTTTTAAAATGATACATAATACTTATCCATACATGTTATGATGACGTATGTTTACAATACATGGTGATCAAATTGGGGCCACTGGGATAACTACCATCTCAAGTATTAACATTTTCTTTTGTTTTGTTTACACCTTCTATGCACCTAGCACATGATGTAATCTAAATACTTGCTTAAAAGACTATCTTTAGGTTGTTTATCTTTTGGTTGCTGTGGACATGTTCAAGGATATAATTGCAGAGATGGTCACTGTAACTTGTACCTGAAATATTGAAAAATTAATACCAGCCTAAATGTCAATTAACAAGGGTTCTACTTCCAGCCACACCCTGTACAGCCCCTAAGTTACGACATTGCCCACATCTGTGATGCTTTTGGAAAGGGGAGAAGACATGAGGAGGAGGCAGCGTTGTTACTATGCAGAGTATTAACCACAACTCACTCAAGAAAAGCCCTTTTAGTCTTCCTTATGATCTCTCAAATGTTAATGCTAAGTAAGGGTAAGTGCTCTGGATATTTCAATGTAATATGTTCGGATTCTCCTACTCTCCTTCTTCTCTAACTACTTTATGTTGACATGCTTTCTCCACAAAGCAACTGGCAGTAAATATTTAGATATACAATCTTCCACACATTGCTCACAGCACATGAAAATATTAAATATGAGTAGGAGAAAAAAGAAATATTGGACCTTATATTTCAGTAATTCTATAGAGAGAGAGACAAATTTGATATTTGAATGTCTATCTCTGAAATAGCTCAGATGTGTGTTTATCTCCTTTATCATTACTGCATCCAGAGTCCAGCAAGGTCACTGTCATCACTGACTACTCAGATTACTGTGAGATCTTCATGACTAGACTTCTCTGGGTCAGTTTTGGCATCTTCCACAGCATGCTCCACAGAGTGAGTTTTCTAACAGTGCAAATCTTACCTTCTCATTCCTCTCATCCAAATATATTTTTGGATTATAATGTACTCTAAGTGCAGCATAAGCCTTGGCATGAAATTAAGATGCAATTGGTCATTTTCTTCTCATGACTCTGCAGCCCCCTCTTTCTTGCCATCCTTCTGCCCTCTCACTTTCCTCGTCCTCTGCAGGGTGATCTCTTAAGCCTCACACAGAGTCAAGCACCTTCTCTCTCCTTTCTTTTACCTTCATTGAAGCTTTGAACTAAGGTCAGGTCCAGAAAGGCCAAGGAGAGCAGGGTCAACAACATCTTGGAGGTAGAGTTTGCTTCCAACTCTGTGCTGAGAGAAATGGGGCTGCTCCCTTTGTGAAGACAACCACAAAAATGGAGCCTTTAGTTCCTATCTGGGTGGACCTCACCACCTCAAAGATTAGGTCTTGCTTTGTTCACAATAGGTCAACTGCATCCATTTTTACTTCTTGGAATTTTAGTCACAAAAGATGAGGCAGCTAGGGTCTTATTAGTGTCTCATCTGTAAAAAGTACAAATTGTAACTTGGGTGAAGTTTTTGAATAAACTCTATGCAAGCAATCAGCACAGATATTGGAATGAATCATTTCATTTTCAGTCTGTGTGAGGAGATGGGTACTCTATCATCCACTGTATTGTTCCTATGAGGGTGTGTGTGCACTTGATTTCATTATCAACCATTTCCGTCATCCATGGTCTTTCTGTTCTATGTGTGTCATATTTAGCTAAATTTTTGATGATAGATAACTTCTGCTTAACTGTGATATGTGTGGACAAGTACATCTTGGACAAGATGTACTTGGACACATAGGATGATAGAAGGTTGTCTCACATGTGGTAGGTGGCTCTAGGATGCTCCAAAATTTTTTTGACCTGACACCAAACAGGGAAGTTGTGTTGTTATAAAACACAGGTGACCTAAAGTTTTTTATTCTTGTTGATATCCTTAGGGGTGATCTTACTGAGGGAACACTTCTACATTGCTGGTGGGAATGTAAACTTATATGTTCCTTTTGGAAAAACATCTGGAGAACACTTAGAGAACTAAAAATAGACCTGCCATTTGATCCTACAATTCCTTTATTAGGTATATGCCCAGAAGACCAAAAATCACATTACAACAAAAATATTTGTATCAGAATGTTTATTGCAGTCCAATTCATAATTGCCAGGTCATGGAAGAAGCCCAAGTGCCCATCGATCCACGAATGGATCAAGAAACTGTGGTATATGTATACCCTGGAATACTATGCAGCCATAAAGAAAGATGGAGACTTTACGTCCTTCACGTTCACATGGATGGAGCTGGAAAACGTTCTTCTTAGCAAAGTATCACAAGAATGGAAGAAAAAGTATCCAACATACACAGCCCTATTGTGAAATTAATTTATAGCTTTCATATGAAAGCTATAACCTAATAACAGCCTAAGAACATGGGGAGGGGGAAGGGAAAGGGGTGTAGGGAATGGGTGGAGGGAGGGTTATTGAAGGGATCACTTCTATGGTTTATCTTACAAGGGTACAAGTGAATCTTCCTAAGAGTAGAATATGATTGTCTTAACACAATAACTAAGAAAATGACATGAAGGCTATGTTAACCAGTTTGATGAAAATATTTCAAATTGTATGTGAAAGCACCACACTGTACCCCAGAATTGCATTAATGTACATAGCTATCATTTAATTAAAAATGCAAATATCCTTAGGTGTTACAAAGCAGAAGTGGCCATAGAAACCACCACAATGTTTCTAGAGCTGAACAAACTGAATGCATGGTTTCTTGAATGAGCCACGCTATTTCATGTCTGTAAGATTCCTCATGGTCTTCCATCTTCCTTAGAGTGTTCTGTAGCATTCATTTGGAAGCTTATTTCTTCTAGGACATATTTTTAATCACCACCACTGATGATTAAGTGCCCACAATTATACATTCAAATAAAATAGTCTGATATCCCCAACAAAGTCTGTGAGACATTATGTCACTCTTCTGTTTTTCAGCAAGTTTTATCCTGTTTTCTGAGGTTGTTCTTCAAGTCAGAGAATGTTTTCTGCAATGTTATGATACTCAACGTAATGGGAGTCAATGTTATCCTAAATAACCATTACATATAGGGTGCTGCTGAACATCTTCTGGAGAAGCCAGATCAGCCTACAGTGCCACCATCTGGAGATTGTTCATTCAATTCCAAGGCCTGCTGTTATAGGTAACTTAGAAGACTGGTCTAAGGAGAAATACTCTAAAGATATAACCACCTCAAGAACAAGAGATATTTTGACCTTGTGATCTGTAGCAGAGGAAATTTGTTTAATGGATGCTATGCTGATTAATAACAGATTATGTATGATTTTGCTATAAGGGTATAAAAATAACAATGAAAAACAAGAGAGTAAAACAACTCTTTAAGGAGATAACCTCACTGTGTTCTCCAGAATTGATGGCTTGTCTACTTCTCTACTGATTGGCTTGAGTAACAGGCAGACAGACTTATTGGCCCAGGAACAAGTCCTCCCCTAGTCTTCTTCTGATACTTATTTGTTAATTTTTTAGCCTGGAACTCAATCCTCTGTTTTTTGTTATTTTTTTTTTGTTGTTCCACTTATATGTGGATTTTTATCTCTTGCATTTTAAGAAAATTCCTTCCTTTAGTCTTCTATACCAATTTTCTTAAGTGTTCTGATCATAAAGGGATGCTGGATGTTATCAAAAGCTTTTTCTGCATCAATTGAGAGAATCATGTGGTCTTTGTTTTTTAATTTGTTTATGTGGTGGATTATATTTATAGATTTAC
>CAUYTI010104226.1:0-20912 GCA_963575145.1 Galago senegalensis | reverse complement strand
CTCCTGCCTCCGCCTCCCAAGCAGCTGGGACCACAGGCGCCTGCCACAACGCCCGGCTATTTTTTGGTTGCAGCCGTCATTGTTGTTTGGCAGGTCCAGGCTGGGGATTCGAACCCGCCACCTTAGGTGTACGTGGCTGGCGTCTTAGCCGGTTGAGCTATAGGCGCCGAGCCTTAAAATTATTTTTAAAGGAGTAAAAGATTGCTAGTTAATTTTGATACAATTTAATTTCTGTTTCTTGTTTTCATCAACAAAACGTGTTCTTGGGATTCAGTCTCATTCTTTTGACTATTGGTCCTGCAAGAACAGAGACCCATTCTACCTTTTCCTCCTTTATTTCTAGGACCTATACAGTCCTTGGCGCATAGCCACAACTCAGCAAATATCTATTAATGGAAAAACCTGGAATAACACTGAGTTCCATGATTTTACAAAGTACCTCAGTTGTAAGACAGACAGATGTACCTATGGCTGGAATTGCCAGAGTGAACGGTGAAGGGAAGGGGAGAGAAAGTAAGAGGAAAAGCAATGAATTCTCAAAGTTAGATGAGTCAGAGGTTCTGAACCCAAGGGGATCTCCTCCCAAGGGGATCTTTGATCATCTGGAGTTATTTTCTTAACCTTCTAGCCTGTTTTAAGTTAGAAAAGGAGAAACTGATAGACATTGTCTAATAAGGAACCTATTCTTTGATCCCGAGGATAGAGTGTTGTGAGAATAACCTCAGACCACTGTGGCTTTTCTTGACAAGTGCTGGTGATGGCAAGAGGAGAAGCTACCACACAACCACACAGGCGCCTCTCTTTATATATTTTTTTGTCCTTGCCATAGTTGAAAGATACAACTATTCTGTATTTTTTAAAAAATTGAATCTTCATCCTTCCTTTACTAATGCATTTCAGACTTACTTTGTTCCATCTCTGTATTCTTTAGGCTAGAAAATGAAATTCTCTTTACTTATGATCTGATATTCCTTCACAAGAAACATTCTCAATATACAATGCAACGCTAGCTATGTAAAGGGTTGTATATTTTACCTGGCCATTTACACTTATAGCTACTAACCAGAAGCAAACAATCATCTTTAGGGTAGGAAAACTTTAAATAACAAAGGATTCATTTGAAATAAAGCAAATAGAGTAAGATTTTTATCAACCTTCTTAAAAATAAGATTCTTTCACTTTTACAAACACTTCCTATGCTTTTCCTTTATAACGTTATATTATATTGCATAAAATCCCAGGAGTAGGAAGTATGAACGTAAGGTCTGTTTTGTTGTTGTTTTTTTTTTCTTTTACTCTCTTTTTATTCTCATAAACTTCTGAAAAATTCTATATTGCCAGTCACAGCCCAAAGGCAGACTTTTAGAATTTTTTTTAAATGGGTTTTTAGTTCAAAAAAAAAAAAAAAGTTTAAAGAGAAAGATCATATGAAAGAAGAAGGAAAAGAAAGCAAAGTAAATAAGAAATACCCTAAATATATTTGATAATTATAATAATTGATTACTTAAGTCCTTTCTTTGAAACATCTTGTTAAATGACAAAAGTATATATTTATATACTCAGGGAGTCTCCAAGTTCCATGGTTTTTGTTACGTATTTAGCCACTGTTTGTTCGCATTCTTTCATGAAAGCATTTGTTTTTCCTTCTTGTCTTTCATTTTTTCTAGATAGTTGCTGCTTAAATAATTCAGGCCTGTGTCTTGAAGGAGTTGTATTTTTAATACTTTAGAAATCATACCAACCTATAGACTATATCTAATGTAAAAGCCTCACTTTACAGATGGAGAAACCAAAGTGTTGAGAGACTTCATGTCCAAAAGACACCAACAATCCAAACTTGGAATCCTTCACTGCAATCAGCGCTGCCGTAGCTTCCTAACTGAACAGCAGTTAGCCTCCTAACTACCTGCTCCGGAATGTTCTCCTTCTCTCTATCCGGCAAATTGTTCCAGTTAAATCAGTCTCAGCAGTCTAGTCATCAGTCAGATCCATAGGAGTCTATGAACATGCCATATCTGCCCCAAAGCTCACTTTTAATCCTTATGTTCCCTTTATCCGTTCTCCACTTCAATCAAACGTGTAATTTCTTGTTTGTGCCTTCACAGAAGAGCATTTTTCCAGCTCACATGTCCTCCATCGTCTGTTTGCCAAACATTGCATACTACTGCAATAGCAAAACAAGTTTTTTCACAACAGGATTTATTTATACCTAAAAATTCTATCAAGGGCGTGAAGGTCATTCACTTCCATATTATAAATAAATTAATTGATTGAACTACTAAGTTAAAAATATCAGTTTGAGATTAGGGAAATTTGTTGTAATTGACCTAAAATTAGTTAACGTAGTTTAAGCTACAGTCAAATACTGCTAAAATTTATTATGGTAAGCCACTCTTACCTGAGTCAGTCCCAAAGTGTGAGTCTAATTCCATCATTGTCCTAAAAGTTCAAAAACACCTGCACATAGGAAAACACAAGCATTCAGAGCAGACGTCTGAAACAGAGCACAACTCCTCAGGTTTCAGGCAGGGACTGGGCATCTTTTTGCACCACTTCAAACGTTATTTCTGTCCCAGTGAGGAGGTCAAAAGCAGATTGCTATGAATTGTTCTGTGCCTGTTCACCCAGACATTGACCACATCCTTGTAGTAAAGATGTAATTATAATCCCATTGTGGAGCAAGAGAAGGAAAATTAGAAATTTCATATTAAAAACATAACATACAAGGATCAAACAAAAAAATCTGTGAGACCATGAGAAAGTAATGAATAGATCCAATGACCTCTTTTGTAATTGTGTTTGTATTTGATAATGATAATTTCGTAAATGTTTCTTGAACTGATCAAGTTAAATGAGGGTATAAACCCTGTGAGATGCAGTGTAGTTTTTCCTGTAGTTAAGTACCTCACACTATAATCACTTGTAAAACAAAACCAAGTCATTTATGATTCCAAATGTAAATCACATATAATAACGAATTTATGTTTGGATTAATGTTTTGGCAAAGACAGAGCCACTAGAGCAGGAGGAAAACACATTGGTCTTTAAGGCAGGAACAAACCTTTCTCTGTCTTGCCACTTTGTGGTTTAAGTCTGTTGTAAATCCATCTGGTAGACTAGAAAGTTTCAGAATTGATGGACCAGTTCCATTATGTAACCTAAGACATTTATTCTACACCACACTCTATATATTAAAAAGAAAACCCTCTACTTCATTGCTATCAATAGGAACAAACACTTGTACCTATCCTGATTTGGGAACTTTGCCTCTATGCACTTATTAAATTTTCTGTTTTCCTTCTGAACTTTTTTTCCACCACAATATTTAAAAATATACAGTTCAATCCTACAATTTTGGAGCTAATGAACATTTCTGCTTAGAGAAATATTAAGTGATGGGTTACATATTTTAGCATTTTCATTATTAATGCAAATTTTACATCCATTAACACAATTGACATTGTTAATTAAGGATAACTGTAAGCTAACTTTTAGACTAAAATCTCAGGCACTGGAATGATTTAATTATTGTATGTCAAATTAGCAGAAGAAATCTAGAGTCATGAAATAATGTTTATCCTGGTCTCATAACATTTTTATATTAGAGCTGTGTGTCTGCAGGCTTCCTCCTGAGAGAATACTGCATCCTTCTATAACTAAGCGGGTGACCTTACTGCTCCCTGGAGTCCCTTCCAATTTACCTTCTTGTTAAAATGAATCACTCCCAAGTAAGAATAATCCCTCACTTGATGTTTAGCCTGCTAGCTGCTGCTCTGTTCTGAATGATTGATGATCATATATTTAAATAATTACATCGGTCCTGTTGTTCTAATATTTCATCACAGCTAACAAGAAGATGTGTGTAGATAATTGTATTACAACCTTCCCTCTCTTCAAGTATTTTTCTCCATTAGAAATTAAACTTCTCTAAAATAATAAACCACCAAATCTCTCCCCACTGAAATTTAAAGAGTAAGTCAACATAAATATAATTTTATTTTATAATTCATAACAATCAAACATTGAAAGCTAATGTTTTCACAGCTATCTTCTACTAAATATAATTTATACTATATTTTACATAATGGAAGCAATAAACTTTGCCTTTTCACAGATGAAAATGTAACTAAAAGGTCAGAAGAATTTGCTGTGGAAATTGAAATAATTAAATGGAGGCAATGTAAAAAGGAAATGAGAGATTAAGTACTTGGTACAAATTTCACTGATGTTGGAGATATTTTAAATAGTTTAGATAATGATGATGATGATAAACCATTTTGTGGAGAGTGTAAAAAGATTTCTCTGGCTTTAAAGCAAAACGGTGCAATCCTGCCACATTGTAGCAACTAAGAATGAGAGAATTATTCTTTTGATAAGAGAACACTGAATAAGCATCCAGAAACCACAGCAACCATATCAATCGTAAGCCATCCCTGGCACTTAGAAGCAAGGCCCTATAGCTCGCTTGATCTCAATTTTGCCCTTCCTTTTTTTCCTAGGGTACTTTCCTCCAGTAAGTAAATTCATGATCAGTAGCCATGAAAAGAAAAAAAAAAAACAATGCTGTATTTAGAAACAGAGGTTAAGGTCAAGTCTCCACTTACAAAAAGAAATAAAGAACTAAATCTCAGGCCAAGGTCTCAAGTTTCCCAACTGCTTAGAGGGAAAAAAGTAACAAAAGTAAGTAAAACATTGAACAATGATCCGGTTCAAGCAAGAAGAATAATGTGCCAACATTTAATTCAATAATGAATGAGATTATTGACATAATTTATCCACACTACATGGTAACTCCAGATAGTAACTTTCTGCTTTGTATTAGTTGCATTTGGTAGACCTGGCCAAAAACTTCCTTTATTGTGGGAGAAAAATGTGGAGTCAAAACTTTATGCTGCATTTATTTTATTAAATAGATATTTTATTAGTGCTAATTTCTTACATAATAGAACCTCCATAGTTGACCATCTCCCTACACTTACCACCTCAAAGTTGCTTGTCAGAGAAGTTCTGTACCTCCCAGGAATGAATCTGCCTTACTATCCTTCACCTACACAAATTG
Organism: Galago senegalensis; assembly: GCA_963575145.1. Taxonomy (NCBI): domain Eukaryota; kingdom Metazoa; phylum Chordata; class Mammalia; order Primates; family Galagidae; genus Galago; species Galago senegalensis. The sequence continues at coordinate 15,853 of CAUYTI010104226.1, read as the reverse complement.
TGGGAAAAGTCCATGGTAGGCATGGGCTTAATTTCAGAGCTCAGACAATTAAATGCATGTGTGCCTAAAATATAAGTGGTGTATTCTCATAACTGGTGCCACAATGTGCTAGAGATGCTCCTACAAAACGAGGGTGTGGAGGAATGTGTGTGGACGTAGGAAATTCCCTATGATGTATCTCAGTCCTTTTGTATCTGTGAAGGAAATAACCATTCGTAGCAGTCATGGATTGATAGCAGCAAACTGTCTAGAGACTCAGAGACCTCAGAAATGACGATCTGTTCCCACCAGGTAATGGAAGTAAACAGCAAATTGTTTGCTCTTTTTGTTGTTGATTAGTTTTAGTTCTCTGTGGATTCCAGTTATCAGCCCTTTCTCAGATTCATAGCATGCAAATACCTTCTTCCATTCTGAATGTTGTCTCTTTGCTTTAGATGCTATGGCCTTAGCTGTGCAGAAGCTTTTTAGCTTGATCCTGTCTCATTATTTATTTTTGGTGTTGCTGCAATTGCCAAGGGCATCTTCTTCATAAAATCTTTTCCCACACTGTAATTGTCAAGAGTTTTTCAGTGGGCAAGAGACATGAACAGAACAAGAAGACAGACAAATGGCCAACAAAACATGAAAAATGCCTATTGTTCATAATCATCACAACAATGCAAATCAAAAACATCTTGAGATGTCACCTAAACCCAATGAGAATAGCCGTATCACAAAGATGCAACAGTGTAGATGCTGGTGTGAATGTGAAAAGGAGGGAACACTTTTACACTGCTAGTTCAATTTCAAACAAATACAGCCTCTTTGGAAAGAAGTATGGAGAATCCCCAAAGAGCTAAAAGTAGATCTTCCATTTTATCTCACAATCCTATTACTAGATATCTACATGGAAGTGAAAAATCATTTTAATTATAAGGACATTTGCACTAAAAAACATATCATAGTTCAATTCACGATTACCAAAATGTGGAAGCAGCCCAAGTGCCCATCAACCCATGATGGATTAGTAAACTGTGATATATATATATATAAAATAGACAGACACATGGACAGACGTACATACCATGGAATACTATTCGGGCATAAAAAATGGAGACTTTGCATCTTTTGTACTAACCTGGATAGAGTTGAAGAACATTTCTCTTAGTAAAATATCATAAGAATTGAAAAGCAAGTATCCGCTGTACTCAGTATAATCTGAAAATGATAGATCAACAACTACAGGCCCACAGGAGAGAAAAACACAATTAAATCCAACTGGAGAGTGGGAAGGAGGATTAAGAAGCTCTCACGTAATGGACACAATGGGGGGTATACAACCCTGGGTGAAGGGCTCGATTAGGACGTTAGCTAACAAATGCAAAGACTGTAACCTAATGGTTTGCACCCTGATATTAATCTGAAATTAAAAAATAGAAACAAAAACAAACAAAATGTTCACTAAGGTAATGAGTCTCTAAAATGAAGGTAGAGAAAGAAGGTGTTGTATATTAATTGCAGCCTCTATCTATAGCAGCAGCTAAATGCAACTAACTCTTCCATTGACTCTTACCTTAGATATTGAGTACAAGCATGATTTTGAAACTCCAATGACAGAATGGAATCAATAACAGGCATGAGCCTGTCTGAGCAATGCAAGAGGTAGACAGCAGTGATGCTATTGATAAAGTGTGCCCCTTATTCCTTTGGCTCACCTCTATACTTACCTGTAAATGTGGAGAACAAATAGTGTTCATCACCATCTCTCAGTGGAACTGTCCAGAGGCATATCCAACACCGTTTCTCAGAGAGTACTCAGCAGAATTAAGCCCTACGATGCAGTCATTGACCTACCTCATGTTGGCTTTTACTTTCTTTCAGTATTACTTTCCCTATTCCCTCACTTTCGTTTCATTGAAATAGCTGCTAAATAAAATATATGCACCCAAGGTTTTATATCATGCTACTTTTAAGGGAACTACAAACTAAGATAATAACAAAACCAGAAATTTGTTGTTAGGTGTCAAGAAGCTCTTTAAATAGCATTTTCCAATTTGCTTCCAGTCCTGGAAGTTCCTTACAACCTTTCAGAACTATAGCTGAAAAATTGCAATTGTTCATTGCGCTGGTGGTCTCAGAAAACTAGTAACAAAATCATCTCCTATAGAGAGGAAAACATTTTAACCTCATGATTTTATTACAGTTGGAAACAGATAGATTAAGTTATTTTTTATTCTTAATAAAATAACTTTTTAAATAAATAAATAAATAAAATTAATAAAATAACTTTTTAAATAAATAAATAAAATAAATAAATTTTTTATTCTTAATATAATAACTACTTTGGTAGTTGTGAAGAAAGTTAACTCACACTCACACAAACCATTTGAATCTACTCTCTTGAGGTCAAAATGGTTTATATAGATTCAAAGAACATATACATTTAACTCCTTAGTTTTAAAAATATTTGTGATATATATGTTGAAATACACTTAGCAAACTAGGTAGAGATCATAAAATGCAAAATTATTTCAATTGAGTTGTTATTTTGTTTTTCATATGCCAACTAGAGGGTAGGTATCATAAGGGTTCAGGTGGAGATGAGAAGAGCAAGATACTTCTTCTCTTTTTATCTCTTCTAACATAAAATATAAAGATTAATAAATTGAATATTGAAAGGTGGTTCATATGTGGGAATTTTTAATAAGAAGAATTTCAGCAAACAAGCAAAGAAAACATCTCTTCACCAGTGCCTCGTGGCAAAGTGCCTGATGAGGTTTACATTAGTACCTATCGCTGATAAAGCAGACATTTAGTTTTCGTTTGCTTTGCTTTAGTAATAAGGGGTCCTCAAACTTTTTAAACAGCTGGCCAGTTCACTGTCCCTCAGACCGTTGGAAGGCCGGACTGCGGGCCCCAGAACAAGTTGGCTGCTAAGCAGGACAGGCAGTGGCAAAAACACCGGGTGGGCCAGATAAATGTCCTGGGCGGGCCTCATGTGACCCACAGGCCATAGTTTGAGGTGCTTGCATTAGTTTGTTTGGTTTCTAATGGAAAAAAAAAATCAAAATGTGAATGACCTGAACATTTCAAAATCAGTATTTTAAAACCAAAACTCCCATTTCATTAAATACAATTGATATTGCTTTAAGTCTGCAGCATCCTGAAACCTTGATACCTTTTTTCCCTATCATACCTCTATGCTCCATGATTGTTTTACTAATATCATTGGTTAAATAATTCCATCATTTGCATAGTAGTTAAATTGTACAGGAGAGTAGAATGGAAATGCATGTTCTCAGACCCAACTGGGTAGATATGACAGAGGAACCTAGTTACAGTTCATTGTACCCAGAAGAATACTATTACCAGAAAAAAATAACTATTGATATGATCTCTAGGAAAAATGAACATAGACAAGTGGCATGCCTTCAAATTCTTAGTGTTTTTTTACCATGTACATCAAATATCAAAGTTTCTACAATATAAATGTACAAAGTTCAAATATTCTACTGATTTATTTCAAAGAACCAGATTTGGAATTATATTTTGTCATTTTCATAAACATTTATTATAGGAAAATAATGCACCTATGATTTTAATCATGTAGTATTAATCATTTAATAGTTGTAGTATTTTTCTTCCTTCAGAAATTTAATATTCGTATAACTCTATGGGAGGACTAAGGAAAATGTTAGTTTACAACCTTTGTTTCCTACCTAAAAACTATTGTGCCTTTACATTGACATTCCTATGGTCATGAAGTAGTTCTAAAGTAGATTCTTAAGGAACTGTATGCATGCCACATTCTTAAGAATCAGCAATGATATGAAATGAATATTCAAAGAAGGTACAAATCTCTATATGCTACTTCTGCAAGGCTAGTTGAGTGCCTTGTTAACATAGGCAGAGTTTTCAATCCTAAAGTATAAATTCAAGCCATCTAAGAAATCTTATACAGATGAGGCCCACTCACTGCAGGGAAATCTAGGCAAAATGAGATTCAAGGCAGTAAAACATTAAAATAGTTACATTTCAAAAGCATCTCTCTCATGACTGAGTGGTTCTTTTAAACTGAACTATTTCTAGACATTGTGAGTTAGAGAAAAGCATAGCTTAAGATGATATTCTATCAAGGCTTAGGAAGATATTTTTGATTCCACATTATATGTAATAAAGAAAAATATTAGGTAAAATGAAAGACTGAACTGAATCTAATAGATCCCGTAAATCAGGTATCTGAGCAGGCTATAATGAGACAAAACTTCAAGTCATATCATAGCCATATATTTCTTCATGAAGCCTTTTAAAGAAAAAGGAAATGCTTGGGGAATTCAAAACTGAGACTTGATGGGAATATGAAAGTTACTAAAAAAAGAACTTATGTAATATAGCTAAATGGATAAAAGCATTCAATATATTTTCATAGAAAGGTCTTTAACTGTTTCTGCAAAACGAATTGCCAAATTTATCTTGGATTTTCAAGAGCTATTTCTATATTTTAAAAGATTTTTTTCTTTATTTAAATTTTCACAGGTAGGATATGGACTAGTCTTACGATGGGAGATTTCCAGAAGTAACATGCAGTATGGTAATGAAGTGGTAGATTTATCTTCTTAAAAAGGCTTATTAAAATATTAATCAAAACATAGACAGGGCCATAATGCCTACCCTTCTAAAGAAAAGAACAATATATGTCATAATATAACAATATATGTCTCCCATAATAAGGCTCTATTTTCTGATTAGTGAATAGCACAGAAAGTCTCTAAAGCATAAATTTGGGAAAATTTTCTTTTATATTTGCCAATCTATGTACATTGTTTTGGGAATATTAGGACATCCACCACAAGATTTTTAGATTTAACTTTACAAAGCCAGAAATCATTAGACTGTTACTTTTACAAGACCTGTGCCTTCAAGCCTAGTAAGCTGTCACCAGATGTAGTCCTACCAAATACTATAGAACATCATTTTAAGTTCAACACTTGGCCATCATCACAGATTTTAATCCTCTCTGTTTTTAAAAGAAAGGCTTATCAAATATTAAAGACAATATATATTTTTCAATACCCTTTAAGGTTGCACACTTTTGTTTGACTCCAGATTTCAAAGCATTATGTATCCTTAAGGATTATTGTTCTGCAGTAGAATTTAAAGTTGGAGTCCTAGGATGCATATGTGGTAGGATGTGGTAGGATGGAACCTCCATCCTGTGGTCAGGATCCTTCATGGCGATAGCTTCAAAGCTCACACCTTACTTGGCACACAGAAACATATATAGTATGGAAAAAATTACCACCTGATGCTTTTAAAAACAGTGGCAAAAAATGTTACTGGGATAGAAAATGAAATTTCGAAGAAAAAAATAGAGAGATTAATCCTGAACCAGAAAGAATATTTGAACTCCATATTCCTGCCAAAATTATCATTCATTTTCTACAAAAATATCTCTGTAATCTAGTTTGCTTATACTTTTTTTTCCTTATCAAAGGTTTCTTCCCGACTTTTATAATCCCAAAGCAGAGATATAATATCATGTTGAATTCTGAATTTAGGTGGGTATAGTAAAGCTGTCTTTAAATTATAACTTGGAAGTAGGTATTTTATAGGTAGCATAGACTTTTCTTTTGTGGTATACTTAGTCCCAGATCAGAAAAAAAATAATGTTTTGTGGACCTTACAGACCAATTCATTTTGTTTATGGATGGAAGCCCATGATTTTATGTCTTTCTCTCAAAGTCACAAATGCTAAGTTTCTTTGAACCATTCTACTAGCTCATTTGGAACTATAGCTCCATCTATAGATAATTATTAATTAATCAATAGATTCATTTTCCAGCATCTTTTGACTTGAAAATTCATATTACCAATAATTTTCTTTAAATCATTATCAAAGTTTATATTTTACTATAGTTTTTTTGCATACTTATTATCCTCATAGAGTAAAAAATATTTTATCATTTTTGATCATGCTTTCTTAATGACATAGCAACCAAATTCACACCACTGAAAGAAAAACAGAGGAAAATCAGATGATCACTTTAATAGACACAGAAATACTTTTGATCACAGTTTAATATCCATTGATTAAAAACATCCTAGAAAAGCAAGAATAGAGGGGATGTCAATCTGATAAAGAATATCTATGTAATCCCTATGCCAATGTTATATTGTCCGTACGGTGAATTGGTAAATGATTGAATAATTATACATAATACAAGTATTCCCACAATTAGCATGTGTAATGGATATCAGGAGTCTTATGCAATGAAATAAGAACAATAATGAATTAAGATAATTATAGTTTGTTTACATAGTAAAGTATTGCTTAGCAATGAAAATGAATGAGCTAGTGCTTCACGCAACAACATAGATGAATCTTGCAAATAAAAGGTAAGTCAAATGAAGCCAGTCACAAGAGAAAATTAGAAGCCAGTCACAAAAGAAAAGTTCAAAAGTAGTTCAGCAAGGTGACCAAATAGGAAGCTTCCCCTTCCTATTCTACTCTCCCCTAGAGAAAGTTCAACAAGCAACTATTCTCAGAATAGAACACTTTTTGTAAACTTCAACATTTTGAAATAAGCTTGAGACACCCAAGCAGTCTGTAGAGCTGAATACAATTTGAATGTGAAGGGTATTTCCCTCTGAACATGCCACTCACTTCTCCCGCTCATTTCAGCACAATGTCAGATTCTCCTGAGCCCACAGTTTCTACAGAAGGAAAACAGAACATAGACATCCCTCCAGTTTCCCTAACATTCCCAGTCACTTCCCAGGAAAACCATTCTGGCAGCACCTGCAGAGGAAACCAGGGGAAAGAGCACAGCTAGGAAACCCGCCAGGAGGCAGAGGAGAGTGAACAACATGAAGATTTTGGTGTTATATCTACCCTCCTGCTGGCTGTGTAGTGAGCTCAGTGGCAGATACCAGCCAACTTCATAGCCCTCCAGCAAAGCTGAGGTGGTTGCCTTCAGAAGTAGGGTGAATACTTTAACATAGCTTGATTCCCTAGATTATTAGTTTCCCTGCCCAACCTCAGACCCCACCTTAACAATCCTACCTATGCAGGGAGACCTGCACCCATTTTGGAGAAGCAAAAAGGATAGAACAGATTGACTCAGGAAGTCTATAGCAGATTCACTTAGCTGAAAAGCACTCCCAAGGTCCCCACCAAGTCAGGGTGACTTTCACTTCTGTGAATCCTGAGGAGTATAGGGACTGTAATCTGGGAAGTTAAACAGCAGCAGCAGCTCCAATCAGCCAAAAAGCTCACCAATAACTGTTTCCAAGTAGGGAAATACTCACCTCTGTATCATTTGGGGCCAGACCTCCTTGAAATGGGAAATCATATAGCTGCTCAGCTCAGCCAAAAGCATCTCATAGTTCCATATTGATATTAAGGAAATCCTCAATCATATATTTCTAGGGAGCATAGCTGCTGTGTAACTGCAGAGCCCAAACTTTATCCCTGACAAATATTCCAAAACTAAATATTCCAAACAGTGGAATTAGCATATTTATCCAGGGGATATATCTTGTTACTAGCCTGAGCAGAAGCCATCTCCCCACTCAGCCAGCTATTCTGCTTGGAGATGGTCTTACTAGACATGAGATCCCAGCCAAATGCTCCATCCAACATCACCATAACATCACAGGCACTGACCCAGCAGACTAAGATACTCAAAACAAGATGACCCTGTTCGGAGTCATCTCCAGCTGCCCTTCTAGATTCACAGGCTAGACTACATAGTGATGATCTATCCTTGCCAAAAAACACCTGTAAAGGCCAGAAGAGGCTGTTTCCTCAAATGCACAGACAGCAATATAAGGACACAGGTTAATGAAAAGTCAAGGATTCATGACACTTTTACAAGAAATGAATAAACCTCCAATGATGGACCCCAAAGATACGGAGATTGATGAAACGTGTGACAAAACAGTCAAAATAATACAAAAAAACTTCAGTAAAGTACAAAATTTAGGGATAGAAAATTTAATATCATTTGGAACATATTATATGAAAAAGTGAGAAATTTTACAAAGAAATAGTGACAATTTTTTATCCTTAGAATAAAGAATACGTGACTATCCTGATAAAATTAATATAAATTAATTAATTAATTTTCAACAGAAAACTCAATCAAGCAAAGGATAAATTCACTCAGCGGAACAAAAGAAGCAAACAAAAAAATAAAGCTTACAGAAATTAAAAATCATCATCCAAAGGACAAACCTATGTATAAGAGGATTTGTGGAAGGAGGAAAAAAGAAAAGTTCCAGAAAGCACAGATAACAAAATAATGGCTAAAAACTTCCCTAATCTGAGGCTATATACCAACCCCAGTGTACCAAAAGAGGAGTACAATGAACACATAATAACCAAACTATTAAAAATTGAAGGTCAAGAAAAGATTTAAGACCAGCAAGAAATGCTAAACACATAAAGTAAAAAGTCGTGTCAATAAAACTATGAGCAGAAACAGGTTTCTCAACAGAAACCTCACAGGCCACACGAGAAGAGGAGGATATATTCAAACTCGTAAGGGAAAAAGTGCATATAGGATGTTATAGTCAAACTGTTAAAGGAAAAATAATAGGGTGATATATTCAAATTATGAAGGAAAAATAAACTATCTTTAATAAGTGAGAAAAAAGAAAATATTTCCTGAATGAACAAGAACTAAATGTATTCATCACCACTAGACTGACTAAGGGAAGTTCTTTAAATTGAAATGAACGTAACAAACCAACCAACCCTGCCAATTAATAACATGAAAAATAGAAAAGGAAACATCTCAAAAAATATATTAAAATGGGACAGGCCTGGAGAGATATTTCTCAAAAAAAGACATATGATGGCCAACAGATATATGAAAAAATCTTTCACATCAACACAATATCAGGAAAATGCAAATATAATAATTATATCAAACACACATCTTGCTTCATGTATGCATTGCCCTAAGTGCTTTCTGTGTTCACATATTTAAAAAGTTCTATGAGCCTATTATTATCTTCTATTTCACATGAGATGGCAGTCTACAGGGAACACAGAAGACTAGATAAGTGCCTTTTCCAATGTCATAGGTAAGTTTATAGCATAAGCCATTATGAATCCAACTACATACATGGGATGAAGGGAACACATGACTTCCCAGCAGCATCATGCACACATTTGAGATTGTCTTTATTGTTTCATGATACAGACATAGGTACTATTTTGCTGTAAAATATCTTTCTGGCCACTACTGACTTCTTCCCTCTGTGTGTTGATTTTTCCACCCTCATTGTTTGTCCCGGCAATCTTTCCTTATTCTTCAACAGCAGTCCTCAGGTTGTTGTTATTGTTGTTGTTGTGAAATCACTATCAAAAGAGTCCTCAAAATGTAGGACTAAATGGTGCGTACCTTTGCTACCTCCTGGTTCTCCAGGAAAATAGGGACGGAGGACAAATGCATTTCAAAAAAATCTTCTCATTGACTTCTACCATCACAAGAGATGAAGCATACGACCACCTTGCTGTGTTTTCTGCATATATTGAGTTGTGTCTTGATAAGGGAGAACTTAAATTATTTGATTTAAGATAATTTTTGCCTTTCCAGTTAATATGGAGGTTATGATGAGAAAAAGAACAAAGGAAAAGGAGAAGGATTAAACAGCCAGAGCTGATGTGCATTTTTCAGGCTGTGCAGAATATTAATACAATAATTACTTGTGCTTTAATTAGTAAACTTTTTTAAGTTTTTAGTACTAGTCTTTGTAATACATAGCATTCAGTAGGTCTTAGGGATACAGATACAATTTCTCTTCTCATGCCTCTTGCATGTAAATACGTGAGGGACAGACTCTTACAGTACTGTGATGTTAGGTGTGATTTCCCTTTATCTTGAGTTTACTTCTATTGCAAATCGACCACATGTTAAAATTAGAGGTTGTCTGGGAAACACTGCACAGCTATGAAAAGTAAATAACTCCATCCCTAATATATATACTTTTTCATTTTTAAGGAAATCTTATTCTGTAGCTTCATCTAAATATCTCATGCAGACTTTTAGCTTGGCTTTACTGAGATTGTATGGTACATTCAGAGGAAGAAGAAACAAGGCCCCCGCAATGATTTAGTCTCACTGGGCCGGTCACTGTTTCTTTGCATATACTTCAAGTGCTGTGTTCCACGAACTCATATTTTTTCAGAGGTCCCAATTTTGTATCAATTAACTGAATTCTTATTACTACCTTCCCCTACCATTGCCAACCTCTAGTAGTGACTGCTCTAATCTCTATTTCTATGAAATCAACTTTTTATGCTTCCACAGGTAAGGGAGAATATGTAGTATTTATCTTCCCATGCTTGGTTTATTTCACTGAACGTAAGGTCCTCTATGCCCATCCATGTTGCCACAAATGACAGGACTTCTTTCTTTTTATGGCTGAATACTATTCCAATGTGTATGTATCATATCCACTCATTGGTTGGTGGGCACTTAGGTTGACTCCATATTTCAGCTATTGTGCATAGTGCTCAAGAAATATGGGAGTCCAGATAACTTTTAGCATATTGATTTATTTAATTTGGATATACATGCTATAGTGGAATTACTATGTCATGTGGTATTTGTACTTTTAACTTGTTGAGGAATCTCCACACTGTTTTTTATAATAGCAGTATTAACTTACATTTCTACCAAGAGTTAATAAGAAGTCATTTTTTCTCCAAATTCTTATCTGCATTCATTATTTTTTGTAGTATTACTATTATTATTATTATTATTATTATTATTATTTGCAGTTTTTGGCTGGGGCTGGGTTTGAACCCCCACCTCTGGTATATGGGGCCAGTTGCTTTACTCCTTTGCGCCACAGGCACCACCCAGTATTTTTTTTTTTTTTGTATTCTTAATAATAGTCATTCTAATTGGAATGAGATAATATCTCATTGTGATTTTGATTTGCATATCCCTAATGATTATTCACATTGGACTTTTAAAAATGTATTTGTTGCCCATTCCATAGAGAAATGTCTCTTCAGAATAACTGCCTATTTTTGAATCAGATCATTTGTGGGTTAAGTTTGAATTTTTTGTATATTCTGGACATTATTCCATTGTTGGATATTTTGCAAATATTTTCTCCATTTTTCAGGTTGTCTCTTCACTTGGGAGACTGTTGCCTTTACTGTGAAAAAGCTTGTTAGTTTTGATAAAAGCCAATTCATCTATTTTTGCTTTTGTTGCTTCTGCTTTTGAGGTCTTTGCCTCAGCCAGTATTCACAAGCATTTCCCCTATGTTTTCTTCTAGTAGTTTTATAGTTTTGAGTTTTACACTTAAGTCTTTAATCCATTTTGAGTTGACTTTTATATGGTAAGAAGGGAGGTCTAGTTTTATTTTTCTGCTTAAGGACATTCACACTTTGAAATACTATTAAAGAGGTTATATTTTACTCAGTGTATGTTTTGACACCTTTGTTGAAAATCACTTGGCTTTATATAAGTGAATTTATTTGGGGGTTGTCTCATTGGTCTATATAGATGTTTTCAAGCCAGTACCATTCTAATATGGATACTACAGCTTTATAGTATATTTAGAAGTCAGGTAGTGTGATGCCTACAGCTTTATTCTTTTTGCTTAGGATTACATCAGCTATTTGGACTCTTTTGTGGCTCCAAACTAATTTTAGTATTATTTTTATATTTCTGTGAAGAATGTCACTGATAATTTGATATAGAATGCATGAAACTATAGATCACTTTGGGTAGTACAATTATTTTAAGAACTTTCATTTTTCTAATCATTAAGCCTAGAATGTCTTTCCATTTCTTTTATATATGTTAAAAATATTGGATAAATCCAACTTGGTCATGATGAACGAGTTTTTTAATATGCTGCTGGATTCAGTTTGCTAGCCTTCTCTTTTTGAGGATTTTTGTTTCAATGTTCATCTTCAGGAATATTGGCCTAAACTTTTCTTTATTTGTGTTTCCTTGTCTGGTTTTGATATCAGGATAATGCTGGCTTTATAAAAAAGTTTGAAAGAACTGTCTCTCCTTCATTTTGGGGGGGAATAATATGAGAAGATTTGTGTGTATTTGTTTTTTAAATTTAATACAATTCAGTAGTGAAGCCATCTGTTTGTATTTTCTTTGTTATGAGACTTTTTATTACTGATTCTATCTTTAGTCTGTCATTATTGGTTTGTTGAAGTTTTCTATTTCTTTCTGATTCAACGTTGGTTTGTTGTATGTGTCTAGGAGCCTACCCATTTTCTCTAGATTTTTTAATTTGTTGGCCTATAATTGTTCTTAATAGTCTCCAATGATGCTTTATCTTTCTGTTGTATCAGTAATAATGTCACTTTTTATGCTTCTGATTTGAGTCTTCTCTTTTTTTTTCTTAGTTAATACTTTGTCAATTTTGATTATATTTTCAAAAACTAACTTTATTTCATTGTTCTTTTGTATTTTATTTACTCTCCATTTTATTTCTATACTGATTTTTATTATTTATTTTTTCCTACTAATTTTGGGTTAGGTTTGTTCTTCCTTTTCTAGTTCCTTGAGACACTTGTTCATGTTGTTTATTTCAAATCTTTGTTCTTTATTAAGGTAGGTATTTACTACTATAAACTTCCCCTAAATATTACTTTTATGTATCCCATCATTTTGTTATGTGGTGATTAGATTTTCATTTATTTCAAGAAATTTTTAATTTTTATTTTAAATTTCTTTTTCTTTGGTGTCTATTGCTAGAAAGTTACTTTTTTTTTTTTTTTAGTGTTGTATTTTCTTGCTCTTCCATGTTTCTCCTACGTTGGTATCTGTACATCTTGTGGAATACATGTTCCTCTGGTTTTATGGAATAATGTTTGTAGGGAAAGAGTTTTCCTCCTAGATGTGACCTATCATGTTGCTTTGGTGTTTGGTTGTGTATGGGTACAGTGATGTCACCTTTGCATCATTTGCTTTGACTGTGATCAATGTCAGCAATGTCTTCAAGGACCTCAATGGTGTTCATAAAGGAAGTGAACAGCCTTGCCGGATGCTGGTTCACTAAGATTAGGGGGCAACAAGCAGGCGTGTCCTTGTGCCTCAAGGTGAATATGTGCAATTCTTGGTAACTGTCATTCAGAGAGACAAGGGGCTGGCGACTGACACCAGCTGGCTGGCTTCTAGGTACTGAGGTATACACCTCTCAATTCCTCCCATTTTGAGAGTAGCCCTTGCACTGTTTCCTGGGACTTGTGAGACTACAAAGCCTCGGGAGCCAGGGTCATGGATGCACTACTGAGTTTAGCAGGACTTACAGCATCACGGTCCTTAGGGTGGGTGTGATGGAATGATAGAATGAGTGACTCCAGTGATGTGGGGTTTCAGGGGATATGGGGCTTCAAGTTAGTATGAAGTCCAGCATACTCAAATGATGCCACTCTCAAAATGATGCTATTCTGCAATAGCTTGGGTCACAGGCAGTGAGGGAATCCCTTGTGAGTTTTCTTTCTGGAGAAATGCCATAACATGACCTCTGGACAGCTTCTTATACTGGGCTCAGAGCTTGTGAAGAATGTGGGGTTCTTCTATACCTAGGATTGCAGGCATCTGCAGTGATAATGAGGACTGGTGGGGATCTTTGGCTTACCTTTTCCTTACAATGGCGTTTTCATCCTGGCTCTGGGCAGATCCTGTCCGGGTTCTTCACTACCTCTCTACGCTAGCATCCCAAGTTTCTGTTTCTCAGAGGGGCTTTGTTCCTTCCTTTCTGAATTTCCTTGTGTGCCCTTAGACACACTACTCAAGGTGAGGTCATCTATTTGTTCTTTTTGTCTTTGTTTTGGAAAGAGAGGAACACTTGGCACTTCTAGTAAACTATATTGATTATGTACATATCTTATATAAAAGTATGAATTTATTTTATGTTAGAGAGAGGGAAGGGAGAGAGTGGAATGAGAGAGAGAGAGAGAGAAAAAAAAGCAGATCAGGGAGATGGCATGGCATCCCAAGAAGAGGAAGAATGCCCACCATGTGTGCATATCTCTTAAAATTATAATGATATCTTTGAATCTCAAATTTTCATGAGAGGAAAATGCTGTTAGTCTTTTGTTTTTTTCAATAGACCATGTGAATTAAAATCACTAGGATTATAAATAACCCATGCCCTTCCAAAGCAGAACTAACAGAGCATTAGTAATGCCATTAAAGGTAGCCATGAAAATATATTATGCCTACATTGATTGATTTTTCTACATGTTTTTACGCATAGGCCATTTTAAGCTCCAATGACTGTCAGTATTTTACTAGTCATTGGACACCATCTGTAAAATAAAGAAATACAGATAATTTAGTCTTTGCTTATTTTTTTTGATCTCCTATTCACATCACTATGTCTTCTTAACTTTTAAGTGTTAAAAAGAAAAAGTTCTAACATGATCTTGTTTTAAGTTACTATTTGTCTATGCTAAATTAATAGGAATTAATTAATTAATTAATAGGAATTTCCAGAAAACTTGGAAAACACATCAAAGACAAATCACTCACATTCATATCAAACACTTTAGATATTACTCATTGCTTTAAATAAAAAATTTCAACAAAACTTAGATTAATTTGTTGCCTTAAAATAATTTTTTAGATTTGTAAGTGTAATACCATGTCTATATTTTAAAGATATTTCATTTGCCCAGGAAGGTAACAACATTTTTATTTGTATTCACATGTTCATCATTATATGTCTTGATTTTTAGGAGTTAGACTAATGCAAACAATTTAATTTTCATCTATTTTTTTTTAAGAGAAGTAGTCTTCCTCTGTCATCCAGGCTGGAGTGCAGTGGCACAATCATAGCTCACTGAAGTCTTGACTACCTGAAATTAAGCACTCTTCTGGCCTCAACCTCCTGAGTAGCTGGGACTACAACAGGTTCAAGCCACAACACAGGGCTTATTCATCCTTTTATTAGTAATTTTTTATCTTCTTTTTTCTGAAAGAGACTATTTTGTGTTCAATTGTCATCATAAACATATTCGTTCATTGTATTTATCAATGAATAGCTGTGACTTTACCTTTATTCTCTAAGAATCACCTAAACAATAGAGTCTTATTTTACTTGGAGGAGAGAAAGGAAAAAGTACCTCCCCAAATAAGAAATTTGTTTATTGCACACTAAAAAAATTTACCTAGATTATTAAACTCAACTGTGGATGCTACTTCTTTGGTCTACAACAACTGTTCAAAAATATAAATAAGAACTGCTTAGAGTTCTTCTTGTAATTTTGGTTACTATTTTTTATTTGCCTGAAAAGACTAGAAGAAATTGCAAGCATCATAAATGGAATAGCCAAAGCTCCAAACATTTGAAAAATATTCCTTCCTTACACACCTCAAGTAGAAACACGTGACCCTAAATTTAAAAAAAAAAGAAAGAAAGATTCCAGTTTTACTAAAGAAAATTTTCATAATCAAGGTAGACTTAAGGTCGTAATTGAGACATCATACAGATCATTTTTCAATCTGAATAATATCTCTTATTCTTTTAAAACCATATTTTAAAATATATTTACTTTATTACATATAAATCTGTACAAGTTTAAAATATACTATATCATAAGACTAAAGAGACATTTCTCTGGGGGAATTTGAAAATGTTGGTTTAGAAATTTAATTATTCCAACAGAGAAAAAGGTTGCTTCTTTACTGCAGTTACTGCATAAACATTATCTTCCGTATTAAATTTATCATTATAGGGGGAGTGGTCAAGATGGCTGACAGGCACCAGTCTCCGACAGAAGCTCCTGTTCAGAAGAAAGGATAAAGTCTGGAGAAACACCCAACAAAGTCGAAAACTGGGAGCCCAGCTGAGAGAGAAGAGTGATACCGGCAGA
>CAUYTI010104225.1:0-26248 GCA_963575145.1 Galago senegalensis | reverse complement strand
AGCATCAGGGCACCGCTGTGTTCCCCACCTCTACCTTCACCCTCATCATGAGACCTGCTCTCTCTTTCTCTCTCTCTCTCTCTCTCTCTCTCTCTCTCTCCATTCCACTTACAGGAGGAAGAGATCTGCAGAAGGGCCTTCCAGAGGGACAGTCATACTCTTCCAGCTAGCACCTGACCTGAAGGGTTTCTGCTTTCTCCCAGACACACTGGATGGCAGTCAGGGGACCAAAGAGCTCTTGTCTGCACTCACCAGAGGAACGGATAGGAACACAGATATGAAGAATGAGTGACAGGCAAGCTGCCTTTTCCTATTCTCTCCACATGGGAAGTCAGGCAAGCCTGTCCCAAGAGGGTCCTGTCTATAATTTTTTAATTTTAAAAATTAAAAACAAAGATTTTGTCTTAGATACATGCAGCTTCCCCTTCCTTCAGCTTTCCGACCTTATCTGCGCATTAGCCCCACATGGCCACAAATGTCAACGTCCACAACAAATGAACATTACCTTTGATGATCCCTCTGTCTTCCAACTGAAATCAAAGGGAGCCCAGCACAGACTCTGCCCTCTGCACAACGCTATGGTTTGACTCTCTGGACATAGTCTCCCCACGCAAGAAATGGGAATGGGGAGTTTGCCTCAAATCAGAAAATCTCAACTGTGTTTATGAAGGAGGAGGTTAATAAAAGGTCAGATTTTGTAGTAACCTGGGAGATTTTAAAGTGTATTCACACCAATTCTTGAGAATCTCTGATTCAATATATCTAGGGAGAGGCCAGGGCACAAGTACTATGCAATAGTTACCTAGAAAATACTCATGAGCCCGGTCTTCTCATATTCAACTATAGACATTCTTCAGCTCCTCTTCCCACATTGGAAGTCTTTTCAGAGAAAAATTAAAATATTATAAACAAAAAATAAACCAAAAGATATGCTCTGGATTCTTTCTAACAATTTTACACGGAGCCAAAATCCATGTGACACTTCATTGCTATGTCACCTGTCCCCCCAAACGTGATCCTCCCCAAGGCAACTTCTAGGATTCTTCTTACCCATATACATACATTAGCCGTAGTCATTTATATAGTCATTCATCCAATAAACACCTGCTAAAACCTACTCTAAGCAAAGCACTTAGAGCAACACCAGAAATACACAGTTTTAAAAGACAGAATATTGACTTTCAAATAGCTCAATTTCAGATGCGTAAGTTTGGGGCGATGAAATGAAAAAATGACTTTGTCCTAGTAGACCATGTTCCCTGGAACAGTTCCTGCCCATAAATTCTGCCCGGTAAATTATTAAATCGGTTTAAGGAAGCCACACCATGCACAATTTTTGAAGCATATGATATGGTCCTCATTCTTTGTGGTTATTTTTTGCAAATCCACCTGTGGTTTCTATTCCAACATGGGAACAGAGCTTTTTCCCTCCTGTAAAAAGGAGAAAGCAGGTGAGAAATAAGGGGGATGGAGAATGGGAAGTAGGAGGGAGACCAGTCAGAAAGGGAGGAGGAGAGAGAGGTGGGAAAGAAGAATACTCCAGGCATGACCGCTCTGAACACAGTCTTGGTCTTCTATAAGGCTGGCTTGAGGCTGCCCCCATGTCTCTCTGCACTTGACCAAGTGTGATGGGAGACACTTGAGACTGTTCCAATCTCCCGCTTATCAGGCTTAAGAAACTTCTTGAAGAATTTGAAAATAATACTGGATATTTCCATTTCTATTCATTTCTTTTTAAAACTCCTTTATTAAGATATGATTGGCATGCAAAAGGTGTACACATTTAATTTATACATCCTGTTGAATTGGGGATAGGTAGTGACCTATGAAACCATCACCGCAATCTATGCCATAAACCTATCCAGCACCTCTACAAGTTTTCCCCCATTTTCTTGTTTAACTATGATTTTTCTTCATCAAGCCTTATGTTAAGAACATGTAACATAAGATTTACCCTCTGAGCAAGTTCTTTTTCTTTCTTTCTTTTTTTTTTCTCTGTTGCCCAGGCCTGGGTGCTGTGGCATCAGCCTATCAGCAACCTCTCAAACTCCTGGGTGATCCTCCTGCTTCAGCCTCTTTAGTAGCTGAGACTACAGGTGCCATTATGCCAGGCTAATTTTTCTATCTTTAGCAGACATGGGGTCTTTCTCTTATTCAGACTGGTCTTGAACTCCTGAGCTCAAGCAACCCACCCACCTCAGCTTCTCAGGGTGCTAGGATTACAAGCGTGAGCCACAGTGTCTACCCCCTCTGAGTAATTTTTAAAATATATAGTATAATATTGTTCACAATTTGAACTATTCTGTGTGGCAGATCTCTAGGACTATTGCATGAGAGGAGGGCTCTTTAACAAATGGTATTGGAAAGACTGGATATCCACGTGCAAAAGGCTGGAATTGGATCCTTATTTTATACCATACCTGAAAATAAACTCAAAATGAATTAAAGACTTAAACCTAAGACCTGAAACCATAAAACTCATAGAAGAAAACATACAGAAAAAGTTTATTGGCATTATTCTTAGAAATAAGTTCTTGGATATGACACCAAAAGCACAGGCAATAAAAGCAGAAGTAGGCAAGTGGAATTATGTCATTCTAAAAAGCTTCTGCACAGCAGAGGAAACAGTTGACAAAATGAAAAGACAACCTACAGAAGAGGAGAAAGCCTTTCCAAGTAATATATCTGATAAAGGGTTAACATTCTATTTCAATAGCCACAGCCCTGTTGTGATGAATCCAGTGGTCTTACTCAAGTTTAATCACCCCCAGCCCAGGCTCAGTCAACCCTTGCCCAGATATACCACCCGTAAACCTCATTTTACTCACTTAAGATGCCCACTTGACTCAAACACCTAACTCTAACATGAACCCTGTCTCTTCTGATAACTACCCAAAGCCCAGTTACAAAACATAACACAAGCTTAACACTATCCAAGCCACCTGAACCCAATTCACAGCATCAATTCAAAATAAAGCCCAACTACAAACTTCTCTCTACCACAACTCCCAGTTCTACACAGCTCCACCCCCAGTTCCATTCAACAAAAAACACCATTCCCTCTCCATGCTACACCAAAACATCAATCCAGCCCAATTCTCCAAATACAGGCATTTACCTCCTGCTCATCCCCATTCATTTTCCCCACATTACGCTTTCTCTAAGGTATTGCAGCCTCCCCACCACACAACTCTCAATCCACCTCCAAACTGCCCATTATTCCTCCTCCATCTCCCCAAATGAAAGTCAATTTCTCACACCTACCCCAGGAGTCAAGCTCCCATCTCAATGACATCACTACCAAAAATGCTTCATCCTTTGACTCTTCACTATGCCAGCAACAACCACCTCTTGACTTTGGCAGAGCAGAAGGAGGGGAGCTCTGGAAAGAAATGAACCCTGGGGTGGTAACATCCACAACCTATCTGAGACCAGAAAAGACTTTAGGTGTTGCCTACTATATGTGAGTGGGACTCATCTCAGAGATCACTAGGATACCAGTACCACATTCACGACGCCAGAACCTTTGAGGGAGGCCTGAGTTACCTGGCGTCTTTTGAACCAGGATCAGAAAGATGGCAATGGTCATGAAACAGGGCTTCATGACTGATGTGTTCCCAGGAAATGGAGGGCTGTGCTGCAGATGAAGATCACCGCAGCAGGGAAGCGCTCTCTGCCTTTATTCGTTTTGGAAGTGGGCCAGTGTGTGTAGTGAACTAAAAGAGATGGGAGACACCTGAGGTCAGTCAGGAAGGACAACGGGTGTCACGTATCTCAGCGGGGTGCTATGCGTAAGTGTGGGAGCTCTGCCAGGAGCAGATGCCAAGGGAGACTTTTCCTTCAAGTAAGACATAAAGAGCCAGTTGGCATTTTTTGTCGGACAAATTTGAATGAATTAATTAATCAAGTGGGGCAATGAGAAAATCAATACATAATTACAAGAGATAATTATTTATCACAGTAGTCACTGTGCTGAGCAAAATAAACTTTCCAGAACTTAGTCCTCCTAACCAGAACTTTGTATACATGTGGCAAAAATCTCCCTTTCTCCATCCACCCACACCTCCAGCCTCTGGTAACCGCCATGATACTGTATTTCTGAGTTCACCTTTTCTAGATTCTACATTTAAGTAACATCATTATTTGTGTCTCTGGGCCTGGCTTATTTCACTTCACATAATGTCTTCTGGGTTCATTCATGTTGTTGTAAATGACAAGAGTTCCTGGATTTTTTAAGGTTAAATAATATCCCATTGTCTCTAGTTCAGCGGTTCTCAACCCTAGGGGTCGCGACCCCCAGGAACTGCATCAAAGGGCCATGGCATTAGGAAGGCTGAGAACCACTGCTCCAATTAATAATAATGTGAATAGCTAAAACAGAGACTTTTAAATGTTCTCACCACAAAGAAATGCTAAAGATTTGAGTTGGTGGACACACTAATGAGACTGATTTGGATCATTCCACAATGTATACATGCACGGCAGTATCCCATTATACCCCACAAATATATACATTATCTGTCAATTAAAAATAAAACTTTTTTAGTAATCCCTTTTAGACAGTACAAGGCTCCCTCTGTTGGTAACACTGAATACACAGTCTCGTACTAGGCATCACGGATTAACAACAAGGACAAAGACAGGACAGGGAAGAAAATGTGAA
Organism: Galago senegalensis; assembly: GCA_963575145.1. Taxonomy (NCBI): domain Eukaryota; kingdom Metazoa; phylum Chordata; class Mammalia; order Primates; family Galagidae; genus Galago; species Galago senegalensis. Next base: position 21,585 of record CAUYTI010104225.1, on the reverse strand, counting down.
GGAGAAGGATAGCTGGAGGAATGGAGGGCAAGACATAAGATAAAAATAATGGCAACTCCTATCTACCATGACTCAACCATGTGTCCATTTCTGCAGAGTCTAAGGTGGTAGAGACGTGAACACTTACTACAACCCTGTAAAGCCAGGCAGTATTTATAGCACTCCCCTTCAAACAGATATTGTGACATTCCTACGCCACACATCTATCGAGGCATAGAGTTTAGATGAGAACTTGTATCAGTCTGACAGTGTGTGTTTGGGGAGGATTTTCGTTCTTCCTGTGAGTTAAAGGGCAGAGAATAATAAATGAGGCAAAGATGTAATAAAATTGCTCAGAATTGAAGATGAATCGTTTTTTAAGACAATACATGTACTCTGAGGAACTCATGCTCATCGCTGGGAAACGGAAGTAAAAGAATGTTTTAGAGGAGGCCTTGATTTGTTTCCTCCAGTGAATTGTGTGGAAGATGGATGAGGGGGGTGCAGTCATCTGAAGGGAAGTCTGAGAATGAGGAAAAAGACTCTTTCAAAAGTCTAAGATAGGTGATAGCCCATAAATGTATACCGTTATGATTTTAATGAAAAATTAATGAAAAAATGAAAAAGAGGGAACATTAAAACACAGTCCAGGATAGAATTTTCATGCCTTTCAGGGTAAAAGGAATTGGATTCACCTGCTCACTGTACGCAACTATAAAACTGGATAAAATAGAGAATAACTTGTTCAGCCATCAGAGCAGGCCCAGGATTTATAAATAAGGAATACAAGCAAGATAAATCCTGAAATTTCTCCAGATTGCTGCCCCAAGACACAGACTGTGGTGCAGGAAGGGGTGCTCAAACAAGACCTACAGGCATTGCTCCGCTGAATAAAGATCAGAGTTTAGATTAGGTTTACGGAGATGGCTGGAATTTTTAACAAAGAGACAGCAAGGATACTGGGAAGAGAAGAAGAACCAGAAATCTGCACTGAGGTCCCCTTAAATCTTCTGCCAAAAATTAAGTTGCTTATAAGCAAAGCAAGACTCCATGAGGCCTGGCAGGGAACAACTGACAAGAAAAAGAACAAGAAGTGGTAACCAGTAAGAAATTGTATACTCCAGTCGTATACTGGATGGCTTTTCATGCCATCCCCCCAGCCCTATTACTTAAAGAAAAGAAATATACTGAAAATCTTGGAATTTTATCATTCCTGTAATAACACAAAATAATTCAGTAAACAATACAAGCCTATGCTGTCTGTCAGAAAATTTCCTAACGGGAAACCAGTAAGGTAAGCCGAGCACTGAGGTCAATGCTTCCTAGGACCCCATGACAAATGAACATTTTGAAGGTTCTGCCATCAGGAGTTAAGAAATGCTATTTATTATGATGTCTGGATGGCCAGAGGGTTCGCTTTGGCTATGCTCAAATGATGATCAAAGCCTCATTAAATTATATCATCCCAATTTTTGGAATTCCTGAACATCTAGAATCTGATAGGGGCAGTCACTTTGTTTCTGTGGTAGATCAGAGGCTCTCTGAAACCCCACAAATCCCAATAATCTCTATTTCCTATCATCCCCAGTTTTCCAGACAAATGAATCTTACTTTAAAGAATTCTTTGGCTAAATCAAATCAAGCCACTGGCTTCCGATGACAAAGAGTCTCATCGTTGGTTCCTTGAAAATTAAGGTTATCCTTTAGCAAGCGTGATATTTCTCCCTTGGAGTTCAAGTTCAGAAGCACTGTGCCTTCAGCAGTTAAGCCTGGCCTCCTACTAGATGAAAGGAAAACGCCATCAGGTAAAAGGGGAGCGCTTACCTCACTGGGCTCATCACGCCACCGTGTGGCCAAATAATGAACGACTCTCCCTGGGGTGTGTCATTGACGTACTATGAGACGAATCTACAGTTTTCCAATGTCCGCCTGGATTGGCATCCTGCTGGGGAAATGCCACTAGGTGTTGCTGATAACTCACACCCTATCAAAGCACACATACTTCACAGGTGAGACCAGAATCAGTGGCTGAATGGGTGTACCTCCCGTTAAGAGTCTTCACACAGTTTGACCCATCATTGTATGTGAGACTCATCTGTGTTACTGGGCATAACTGTTAATTCATTTTTATTCTTGCATAGTATTCATTAATTAATTCATTCAATACTACTGATCATGACCATCAGGTTCTCTGTTAGCTCCTCAGTGTAGGGTCCTTATCAGTAATTCTATTATAAAAATTCTTTTTTGTGCCTTTTTATGCACAGATGTAGACATTTCTATTGGGGAAATTGATAGTTCATAGGTATTGATAGGTCACAACTTTCATACCTACTATCAAATAATTTACCAAAATGGTTGTACCATTTTAATTCACACACCCCCCCCCACACTGATACTTGATATTGTTAGTCTTCACTAATTTTAGCTACCTGTGTGTTTGTAATGGCAGCTCATTAGGGTTTTAATTTTTATTTCCTTAATGCCCCTTGAGGTTAAGAGCCTTTCAGAATGTTTATTGATCATCTGGAGGATTTAGTCAAAATTCTGGCTTCTTTATGCTTGGGGTGTGTATCTGAGGGTTTTTTTTTTTAATGATGTGTAAGAATGGTTTATGTATTCAAGATACAAGATCTTTGTAGGTTATATGTTTTGAAAGTAGCTTCTGCAATTTTATCACTTGTCTCTCTTGGTGGCATTTTTTATGCAACAGATGTTCCTTGTTTTAATGAAGTCCAGTTTATTGATCTCTTCCTCTATAGTTGGTATATTCTGTGTCGTGTTTAAGAGCTCTTTACTTACCCCCAAGATTGTAAACATACTCTCCTGTTTTTGTTTCAGAAACTTTGTTATTTTGCCACCACAGTTAACATCTCTTATCTACATGAAACTGATTTTAGGTGTGAAAGAAAGGCCAACTGATAAAAAATCCTTTCTTGAAAATGCGATCCTTCTTCCATTACCCCAGGGGGCCGCTTTTCTCAATTATCACGTATAGCTGTATCTATTTGTAGACTTTCTATTTTATTCCCTTAGTTTATCTTTGCACCAGTAACACATCTTCCTAATTACCATGACTTTACAATAAGTCTTAATATCCAGGAATTTAAATTCTCTAATGTTGTTCTTCAAAATTACCTTGGATATTTCTTGCCCATTTATTTCTATAAATCTTTGACTTTGCCTGTCAATTTCCACAAGCTATAAAACTAGCTCCTACTTTTTGGCCTTTGCACTTATTTCTTATTTTTTTCCTAATAACATGGACCAGGCTGTCCACTGCAATAAATATTTGAAATATTACTGAGAGTCTTTGTTTTCTTTCCAATTTTATTTATTCATTTATTTATTTATTTTTGTTGTTGTTGTTGCAGTTGTCATAGTTGTTTAGCAGGCCCAGGCCAGGTCTGACCCCGCCACCCTTGGTGCATGTGGCCAACGCCATAACCACTGTGCTACAGGCAGCAAGCCTATTTATTTATTTATTTTGAGACAGAGTCTCAAGCTGTTGCCCTGGGTAAAGTGCCATGGTGTCATAGCTCACAGCAATCTCCAACTCTTGAACTCAAGCGATCCTCTTGCCTCAGTTTTTCTATTTTTAGTAGAGACAGAGTCTTGCTTTTGCTGAGGCTGGTCTTGAACTCATGAGCTCAAGCAATCCATCTTTCTCAGCCTCCCAGAGTACTAGAATTACAGGCGGGCGCCACCACACCCAGAATTACAGGCGGGAGCCACCGCACCCAGCCTCTTTTAGGAATATACCTAAAGTTCCTTGAATAAACCTCGCATTTGGTACAAGATTTTGGCATTTAATCTTCAGCATATTTGGTAGTTCTCACCTCTTTCTAATTAGCTAAGATGTTCTACTATAGTTTTTGATATTTACAAAATACAAAATACTTTCTCTGTATCATTTAAGATAATAATATGATTCTTCACCTTTTGTCTATTAAACAAAACAGAGAATTATACTGTAAGATTTTCCAATATTATATTACCCTCACATTTTTCAGATATAGCCTAACTGATTATATAGGTAATATTTTTAAACATACAATCAGATTCAGTTATCTATAATTTTATTGGATTTTGGCATATATGTATACAGGAGATACAGCCTATTATTTTTGGTTCTTTACCATTCTTATCTGTCTTTGAAATCAAAATAACTGACCTCCTAAAATCATTTGGGCAGCTTTTACATTTCCTCTATTTTCTGGAACAATTTGTGTAATACAGGAATTAATTGTTCCTTCAAAGTTTGCCATCTCTAAGGTTATCACACAATTCATCTATAATTTATATAGCCAGGACTCATTTGAAAATAAAGGGGGGGCATTATTAATAATTATTCCAAGACAAAAGAGTGTGGACTATTTTAAGCAAAACAAACCAGAACTCAATGTTAATACTTCATCAGCCTAAGACTTTCAGTGGGAGGGGAGGCCTCTCAGGACCATTTCAATGTCTTCATACTTGGTTGATCTTTTTGGGTTTGTATTTCTTCCAGTGCTCCTCTTGATAGGTTGTTCTTCTTTGAAGTATTTTCAAATTTATTATGTGTATTTGCTCATTAGAGAGTTTTATTATTCTTAATCTCTGTCATGTCTACCGATAGTTCTAGCTTTTCAGCTGTTTTTAATTATTTCCACTTTCATTTTTTTTCTTGATAAGGTTACCAAAAATCTGTTGATCTTGTTTCTCTTTTGCCAGAATGAAGATTCTGATCTCGACATTCATATTCTAGGGTACTTGTTGTTACTATAGTTCATTTCTGTTCCACTGATTTGAATTGGATTAAAGTCAAGTGCCTGAACTTAATTATGTCTTTTCTCTGGATTTCTCTAGATTTTCTCTTTTCTTTTTCTAGCATCTAAAATTGAATGCTTAGCTAATTTGAAACTAATATTATTACAATAGCAATATATTTCATTGCATATTAAAATACAGATAAGCAGGTGGCACCTGTAGCTCAGTGGGTAGGCTGCTGGCCACATACACTGACGCTGGCAGGTTCAAACCCGGCATAGGCCACCTACAACAATGATGACAACTGCAAAAACAAAAAAAATAGCTGGGCGTTGGGGGCACCTGTAGTCCCAGCTACTTGGGAGGCTGAGGCAAGAGAATTGCTTAAGCCCAGGAGTTTGAGATTGCTGTGAGCTATGACACCATGATGACACGGCTACCCAGGGCAACAGCTTGAGACTCTGTCTCAAAAATAATAATAATAATAATAATACAGATAAGCAAAAAAGAAACAATAAAAATACCCAATCATCATCATCCAGAGATTGCCACACTCATGCCTTATTTTATATTAGGGGATCTTTTCCACATATTTAAAAATAAAATCTTACTACCTATCCTGTTTCATAATCTGCTTTGTTTAATAATCTTCACCTTTTGATTTTTATGTTTTTTCATCTTATTTAATATCCAGACTATATTTAAATTTCTACAATTACACATAAAATCTTCTGTAAAAAGGGTATGCTTGGACTGCTGTATGTGATTTTTATATCCCTCAATCTCTCTCCAGCTAGCACAGTCCCCGTTTTGTCACACACTGATTTGTCAAAGACATTGAGCCACTTATTCTTTTTTTTTTTTTTTTTTTTTCAGTTTTTGGTTTGGCTGGGTTTGAACTCACCACCTCCGGCATATGGGGCCGGCGCCCTACTCCTTGAGCCACAGGCGCTGCCCGGCCACTTGTTCTTATATTGACCTACCTTCTGATTTTCTAGTTTCTTTTAACTTGTTTGCTAATGTATCAGTTAAGTAAAAGGTTAGTTCTAATGGTCTCATTGGTATAAACTAATATATATTTTTGGCAAAAATGCATCAGAGGTAAAGCTGTATTCTTTATATCTCACCATATTGGGAGTCCTTTAATATCTGGACATCATTTAAAGTGATGGCTCCCGTTTTTTGTTTTTTGTTTTTTTTAGAGACAGAGTTTCACTTTGTCACCCTCAGTAGAGTGCTATGGCATCACAGCTCACAGCAACCTCCAGCTTTTGGGTTTAGGCGATTCTCTTGCCTCAGCCTCCCGAGTAGCTGAGACTATAGGCACCCACCACAATGCCCAGCTATTTTTTTTGTTGCAGTTTGGCTGGGGCTGGGCCTGAACCCACCACCCTCAGTATGTGGGGCGAGCGCCCTAATCCCTGAGCCACAGGCGTCGCCTGGCTTCTGATCTTTTTATTGGACAACACTGGTTTTTCACTTTCATATTCAAAGTACTGTAATTTGTGTGGTTACTTTTGCCTTTTCAAATACCTGGATTCTTTTCGATCACACACTTAATGATTTTGACACAAATAATAGTCCTTGCCTGAATCAATAAATTCTTTAGGAGTTGCAGAATATGGTTCATTAAAACTGAGTTTTCCTTCATCAATGACAGCTATTTGGTTACCTCGAAACACAGCTGTTACTGAAGAGGAAGAATAAATGCTTGATTCTTTCAAATTAGTTACTAGTTTTCAAAGCAAGATGTTTGCTTCATGGCTGCCTCATATGCTGACATGTGAGTTTTTTCTTTTTCTTTTTCTTGTTTTTTTTTGCAGTTTTTGGTCAAGGCTGGGTTTGAATACGCCACCTCTGGCATGTGGGGCCAGCACTCTACTCCTTTGAGCCACAGGTGCCACCATCATGTGAGATTTTTCTAATTACCTAAATCTCTGGGTATCATTAGGTAATTATATCTTTTCATTGACTTGATGTACTCCAATCCATTATATTTGGTATTATTTTTGATTCTCAATTTGTTAGAACTTTATCTAAAATGAGAGAGTTCTTCCAACATCCCTTTACATGACCCTTTTAAAGCTTTCATGATTTCTACACAGGAAAAGTCATCCACCATTCCACCACTGCAAAAGCGATCTCCTAAACCAATCTTGGCAGAAAAGAGCTGGAAAGAGATACTAACATGAAATGAACATGGGAGTCGCTTCACTCAGATTCCTGAAACCAGGCCTCAGTTGCTGGTTACCCTATACCAGACCAGAATCCTGAAGGAATATCGGAACCTCAGTACACTTGAGAGAGTTCTGTATTATTTGTGTTCCATGGAGCAGGTTACAAATATTGACAAAGACCAGGATATGAAACTTCATGGCTATAGTGTCCCAGGAGAGTAGATGGCTGATTCAATAGAGCAGGAGATCAGATACTGGCCAAAAACCATAATCAAAGTGGTTTGTGGATTATGGGATTACTCCCTTCTAGTAAGAGAGAGTTATATTAAATATCATTTGTCATTTCAGAAAGTGAGTAACCAGCTGAAGCAAGTCCTCACTATAATAATTACTCTAAAGTAAATGAATTAACTACCCAAACAAAAGACAGAGAATGCATGCATGAGTAAAAGAAAAAACTCAAGAGCCAATGATATGCTGTCTATAAGAGATTTACTTTAGACTTAAGCACACACATAGGCTGAAAGTGAAACAATGGGGAAAATATCCTATGTAAAAGTTAACTAAAAGAAAGCAGCGGTGACTACACTTATGCCAAAAATAGACTTAAAGTCAAATATATCTCTAGGGACAAAAAAGGCCCTTATATATGATAAAGGATCAATTCAAAAGGAAGATACAACACTTAACAATAAAATGTACCCAGCTTGGCGCCTGTGGCTCAAGTGGCTAGGGCACCAGCCATGTACACCCAAGGTGGCGGGTTCGAATCCAGCCCGGGCCCACCAAACAATGACGGCTGCAACCAAAGAATAGCCAGGCGTTGTGGCGGATGCCTGTGGTCCCAGCTACTCAGGAGGCTGAGGCAGGAGACTCCCTTAAGCCCAGGAGTTGGAAGTTGCTGTGAGCTATGATGCCATGGCACTCTATCCAGAGGTATAGCTTGAGGCTCTGTCTCAAAAAATAATAAATAAATAAATAAATAAATAAAATAAAATGTACCCAACATCAGAGCACATAATTATATAGAGCAAACATTGACATATCTGAAGGGAGAAGTTGGCAATAATGCAATAGTAGTGGGAGACTTCAATACCCCTTTGTCAATAATAAACAGAGCATCCAGACAATAGAATCAATAAAGGAGCAGCTGACTTAACCAATTAACAGACATATATAGAACTTTCCATCCAGTAGCAGAAGACACATTCTTCTCAAGTGCACATAGAACATTCTCCAGAAGAAATCATGGTGGGTCACAAAACAAGTCTTCAGAAATTTAAGGGGATTGAAATTTTATCAACTATTTACAAGAAAAAAAAATAGATGCAGAAGTACTTACCTCAACTCAATAGAGCCCACACTGAATCTCAACACCAAGAAGCTCACAGATAACATCGTAATCAAGAGGAAGAAGAAACTGAAAGCATTTTCTCTAATATCTAGGATGAGGCAATATGCCCATTCTCACCTCTTCTGGCCAATACTACACTGGCAGTCCTAGCCAGAGCATACAAACAAGAAAAGAAAATGCATCCAAATGGAAAAGAAAAAAGTAAAATTATCTGTTTGCAGATGACATGATTATATGTGTAGAAAACCAGAAAGATACAACAACAACAGAAACTTGTTAGAACTAATAAACCAATTCAGTCAAATTGCTGGTTACAAAAATGAACATTAAAAAATCAGTGGTGGACGGCACCTGTGGCTCAAAGGAGTAGGGCGCCAGCCCCAAATGCTGGAGGTGGCAGTTTCAAACCCAGCCCTGGCCAAAAACTGGAAAAAAAAAAATCAGTGGTGATTTCAACAATCTGAAAGGGAAATCAAGACACCAGTCTCATTAGAATGATAACAAAAAAAAAAAAATACAGTACTTAAGAATAAACTTAATTAAAAAGCTGAAAGATTTGCATTGTATATAAAACATTGACAAAGAAAATTAAAGAAAGTGCAGCTAGAAACACATCTCATGTTCATAGATTGGAAGGGTTAATAGTGTTAAAAATAGCCATACTACCCAAAGTGATCTACAGATTCAATATACAGTTCCCTATTAAAATTCCAGTGACTTATTTTTTCACAGAAATAGAAAAAAGAAAAATTCATATGGAATTTTTCATGATTGAAAAATACATTACAAATCTATAGAACCAAAACATAAATCTAAAACCAGTGAGATAAAACAATGGAAGAGAATAGAGACCCCAGAATTAAATCCACACACTCATCAACTTATCTTCAGCAGAGGTGGCACAAACACACCTTTCGATAATGGATAGTTTCCTCCATTATCTTCCAGATAATGGATCTGGTACAGACCAGATCTTGCTATATTACTCAGGCTAGTCTCATCCTCCAGTTTTAGGAAAACCGGATATCCATCCACATGCTAGAGAAAGAAATTAGACCTTTATCTCATACTATACACAAAAGTCAACTCAAAGGGGATTAAAGATTACAACACAAGAAAAAGTACTAGAAGAAAACACAGGGGGAACTCTTCTTGATATTCATCCGGGCCATGATTTTTTTTGTATATGATACCAAAAACATAGGCACAAAAACAAAAATAAAGAGGTGGAATTGCAGCAAACTAAAAAGCTTCTGCCCAGCAGGGAAAACAATCAATAAGGAGCAACCTTCCAAATGGCTCAAACATATTTGCAAACCATATATTAGATAATGGGTTAATATACAAAACATATAAGGAACTCACATAACTCAATAGCAAAAGAGCAAACAACCAGATTTTTTCTAATTGACAAAGGACCTCAATAGACATCTCAAAAGGAGCCATACACATGGCCAACAGGTATGTGAAAAATTGCTTGACATCACTGATCATCAGGCAAATGCAAATCAAAACTACAGTGAAATATTCCTTTATACCTTTTTAAATGACTATTATCAAAAAGACGAAAGGCAACAAGTGTTAGCAGGGATTCGCAGAAAAAGGAATCCTTATGTATTGTTAGTTGGGATGTAAATTGGTATCTCCATCATGTAAAACAGTATGGAGATTACCAACAAATCAAACACAGAACTGGCATATAACTAGCAGTTCCACTTCTAGGGATATATCCAAAGAAAATGAAGTCAATATCTTGGATAATATCTTGGTTAATTATCTTGGGTAATATCTTGGGTAATAATATGGGTCAATATCTTGGGTAACATCTTCCATGTTCATGGCAGTGTTATGCACAATGACCAAGATACGGAAACATCCTAAAAGGCCTTCAGTGGATGAATGAATAAAGAAAATGTGGTATATTGTGGCTCATAACAATAGAATATTGTTCAGCCTCAAAAATATTATTCCTGGCTGGGTGCTGTGGCTCACACCTGTAAACCTAGCATTTTGGGAGGCTGAGGCAGGAGGATCGTTTGAGCCCAGGAGTTTGAGACTAGCAAGATCTGGTCTGTACAAGAAAAGTAGAAAACTCAGGCAGATGTGGTAGTTTTAGCATCTTGGGAGGCTAAGACAGGACGATCGTTTGAGCCTGGGAGTTTGAGGTTGATGACAACAGGGCACTCTAGCCCAGGCAACAGAGACACTGTCTCAAAAAAGAAAAGAAAAAAGAAAGCCTGCCATGAAAAAAGAAGGAAATCCGGACATTTCTGACAACACAGATGAACCTGGATGATGATGACTTCTGCTCAGTGAAATAAGCCAGACGCAGAAAGGCAAAAACTACATAGTCTCACTTAGATGTGAAATCTAAGATTGTCAGACTCATAAAAGCAGAAAGTAAAATGGTGGTAGCCAGAGGTGGGGGGTTGGGGATAAATGAGGAGATGCTGGTCACAGGATACAAAATATGATTCTAAAGATCAAATATTAAGTACAGTGCTTGGCATTGGCTAGTAGACTGTAATTGTTCTCACCACAAAGAAGAAAAGAAAATGGGAGCTAGGTGAGGTGACAGATACGGTAGTTAGCACCAATTGTACAGCCTAAAACTTTATTTGTCAATTATATTCTCCATAAGGTTGAAAAAATAAATTTCCCTGTCACCCTAAAACCCCATTTATCCTTTTGTGTAAGACACAAATAATAATAGAAAGTTATTTAAGGGGCGGCACCTATGGCTCAGTGAATAGGGCGCCGGCCCCATATACCAGAGGTGATGGGTTCAAACCCAGCCCTGGTCAAAAACTGCAATAAATAAATAAATAAAATTAAAAAAAAAAAGAAGAAAGTTATTTAAGAGAAACATTAAAACAATAAACAGTTCTCACTCCCCATCCAAAGGAATAAGACAAAGGCAGAGAAGTGGGAATAAAAATTGAGGGTAGTAGAGCTGGGTGCCTGTGGCTCAGTGGTTAGCATGCTGGCCCTGTGCACCAGGGGTGGTAGGTTCAAACCTGACCCCCCAAAATAAAAATAAATCGAGGGTATCACGGTGTGTTGTAAGAGAGACTTTGCCTAACATATGCAATCAGTGTAACCTGGTTCTCTGTACTCTCAATGAATCCTCAATAATTAAAATAAATAAATACAAAAAGTAAAGAAATAAATTGAGGGTAGCTGAAAGAGAGGGAAAGAGGGAAGGTGACACAAGCAATTATTTGTGGTAGGCTATTTTCTAGCAACATGTGCAGTAATGACAGACACAGAAACAAAAGTTCAACAAGGGATGTCAACTCTCTTCAAGTCGTGCAGCTCCTGAGAACAAGGACGGAAAGGATTTATCTGAAGTCTCCAAAGAAAGACAAAGACTCCAATAGAGTGCCTTTCCTTCACGCAGACAGGGTCGCATGGAGACCAGCAGGAGAGATCATTATAAACAATAATGTTGTATCAGTATTTTCTTCCTAGCTGTTATTAATTGAAATGTGTCCCATGTTTGAGCGAGATAAGAAACTTCTGGGGTCATTTTGCTTGCTTGTTCTGGTTTTATGGGAGGAGTTGGAAGCTCCAATGGTCCCTTTCTGGATTTTTATCTTGGAGAAAAGATAAAATATGACAAATATGATAAACATGAAAGCCAGCTGGAACGATCTGCCTCCTGGAGGGTAAGGTTAATTTCACAGGACATTGTGACAGTGCGTGTAGTGAGAATAAGACAGAATCAGGCTAGGGCTGAGACGGGCCGGTTTAGGTCCTGGGTGACTTTATCTCACGTCTCCCACTCTTGTTGTTCTGTAAACTCAACTTTAACCTAATAGTGTATATCTTCAGTAGTTTAGGACAATTGATTTCAGAGATTAACTTTCGAATTAGAAAAGTAGTTTGGAGCCATGGATTATATCAATGATTATTTATTATGGGTCATGGGTTATGGACATTACTGTTGTTTAAGATAAGTGTTAATTACTGTTGTTGAAGATAAGGATTAGTACAGTTCTTGCTTTTAACTTTTAGGTATAAAACTGTGATTTTGGAAATGGAAGAACAGAACTAACTGTCTTGGAGAGGCTACTCTCACTGTTCTCCCAGAATTGCTGGCTTTCTGGCCAAGTTTTGTGGACCTACCCCCATCTCTGCATATTGGCTGACAGTGACAGGCAACCTGACCCACTTCATCTGGTAACATTTCCATCAAACTTTGAACTCCAGGTGGTTTACAAAATTTCTTTGTTAATATCTTCTTAAGACCAGTTTTATCAACCCGAATATTATCTCCTTTCCCAGCAGTCTGCATAGGAGGCAAGAACACTGTCTTCTTGTTGAAATTTATTTCACCAACATTGAGTAGGATTTACAGTTTCAGGAATAAGTACTACAATCTTAATGATTAATAAGAGGGGGATGAAGATGCAAGTTTAAAACTTAAAATACAGACAAAGATAAAAGAGTTTAAATAAAGAGTCCAAATAAAATGTGGGATGTGTAATATTGTACATCCACAATGCCCTTCTCCATTGCCTCTCAGCAACTCTTTATCTTAGACTTGAATTTGCAGAAGACACTTTCATTTTTTTCCATATTTTTTCTTCCCTTATGCATTATTCTTTAATATCCATATAAGAACTTTGTTATTTATTAGTAAAGGTTGCTAATTATGCAACATTCCTTTAGTGTCACTGCTAAATATGAATGGTTTCAGCACCACTACAGTACTGTACATTTTATTTATTTTTTTTATTTTTTAAGAAAGAGTCTCACTCTGTTGCCCTCAGTAGAGTGCCAAGGCATCACAGCTCACAGTAACCTCAAACTCCTAGGCTTAAGCAATTCTCCTGCCTCAGCCTCCCAAGTAGCTGGGATCATAGGCGCCCACCACAATGCCCAGCTACTTTAGTACTGTACATTTTAAAGGCAAGAAAATACAAACTGAATAAGCATTGGACTTTTTTCAATTATTTTTCTATGATTCCAACTACTTAGAATTCTATATATACTTTTCTTTGTCTAAACTACTCCCATCAAGGCCCATTCACACTTCTCTTTTCACCCTTCACTTTCTCTTTTCTATACTGGAGACTTTTAAGACTCCCTTGTCTCTTCATCAGAGGATAATGATCACTGCCTAGCTTCCTTCTATATGCAAATTCGTATAAGAGATTAGTTCAATCAATTAACAAAGCCTTAGTCCTCCATCAGGATGCCCATTTTAGGTGCAGATTTGCAAACTGAGGCTTAAAAGCCACCCATCATCTGCAAGATTGATACCTTCTCAATCCAGCCAATAAGTGTATTTATTACTTAATAAATCATTGCATACATTCAAAAAGAAAATAGTGGCATCTAATCTTTGAGAATCCATTTCTACCTGTAGTCTTTTCAGTCTCATGGATAGCAAAGTCTTGGCTATTCTATTTACCTAGAATTTTTTTCAGAGTATCCACTAGATTTAAGCTGTCAACAACAAGACATTTCCAGAAAGATCTCAAACTATACATCACAATGTATGCACAACAAGTCACCCTAAGAACCAAAACCTTATTCCCCCCAGCTGCCAAGAGTGCTGGCTGCTAATACTCAAGGCTGAATCTTCGGGAATTGCCCTCTACTGAAAGAAGCGCCACATCCAAGATTTCAATTTTTCCCCTGGAAGAGGGCCATTACATCCAAGGTCTGGTCAAAAGGGATACAAAGTCCCTGCCTCCTTATTTCAGCTGGGGAGGTGAGGGAATCCCAGGATGGAATGCAGAGTATAACAAAAGACTCTAACTGCATTACAAATGTGTGAAACAACCACACTTCTAAAAAGCCTCTTCCCCAGTAATCTACAAAGTCACTGGGAACATTTTATTTTAAAGATTGTAGTTGCTTTGTTTTAGTTTTGATGTTTTTGTTCTTGTATTTGTTGTTGATTATGGATTTATGGCTTTTGCCTGAAGTATGTTATAGTTACTCATCTGTTACTCATCTGTTTTAGATATCCAAAATCAGCACTGACTTATACAAAACTTCTTTGTTAATATCTTCTTAAGAATAATTTTATCAGCTCGGCACCCATAGCACAGTGGTAACAGCACTGGCTGGCGGGTTCAAACCTGGCCCAGCCCAGCTAAACAAATGCAACAAAAACAACAACAAAAGAAAAATAGCCAGGCATTATGGAGGGCGCCAATAGTCCCAACAACTGCAACAAAAACAACAACAAAAGAAAAATAGCCAGGCATTATGGAGGGTGCCTATAGTCCCAGCTACTTGGGAGGATGAGGCAAGAGAAGCTGGCGGGTTCAAACCTGGCCCAGCCCAGCTAAACAACTGCAACAAACACAACAAAAGAAAAATAGCCAGGCATTATGGAGGGCAAGAGAATCGCCTAAGCTCAGGAGTTGGAGGTTGCTGTGAGCTGTAACACCACAGCACTCTACCGAGGGTAACATAATGACAAGTGAGACCCTGTCTCAATTAAAAAAAAAAAAAGAATAATTTTATCAATCTGAATATTATCTACTTTCCTAGCAGACTGCATGGGAAGAGAGATATTTGGGTAATTCACTGTCATATGAGAAAAAATGAGAGCACATCTCCTCTAGTTCCTGTGTTTTCACTGCTTAAAATTAATTCACCCAACACAGCTCATGTGCTCTCATAAGAAATTGTTAGATAATTGGTCCTATGATCGGCAGTCCCACCAACAGGCAGCTCCCCAAAGGGTCATAAAGTACAGACAAAATCAGTTTACTCCTACAATATGCTCTTTGAAGTGAAAGTAGTAGGAGAATCAGATAAAAATTTAAATATTTGGCATAGTGAAGACTTCGAAGGAAAAAATGAAACACAGAAAAGAACTCTAGAATTCAATGGCATGTAAGCAATTTAAAATTGTAGTAAGAAAAAGAGACAAAGGATCATTACAATAGCAACTAAATTGGTGATCCATAAAAGGAAATGCAAGAGATATTTCACAATGGGAAACAAAATGTAATGAAATGAAAATTGTTAGTTGGGCTAATGCCTCCTGCATCTTACTTATGCTTTCATGAGAAAAACTTCTAAACACACACAAAGAGGGAAAAGTATTTTAAATGTTTCCATGCCTCTTTACAAATAATGAGCTCAAGAATTAAAAAGAAAACAAGTAGAAGTTATAATTGGAGACATAATAGAAGAAAATTTCTCAGATGTGAAGAAAAATGTGAGTTTGTAGATTGGAAGGATTCACTAAGTTTCAGGCATATCTACAAGAAAAAGCACATATCTAGATATAAACTGGTTTTTTGAAAGTCTGCATTCACAGGATAAAAAGACAGTATCAAAAGCTTCCAGAGAAAAGATACAAGATACCAATAAAGGAAAAAGAATCAAACCAACACCAGCCTTCTCATCTGCAATTTTGAAAGTAAGAAATGTAGTGTAATAGTTTTTATAGACTATGAAAAGGCTGTAAATGCCGAATCAAATTCACAGCCAGAGTATAATTAATTCCTATGTTAACACAAAGGTTAAAGTGGAATTCGAGGGCAAGACAAGATAGAATATTATATAAAAATAAAAGTCACAATCTACAGAGAAGTTATTACAGCCATAAAAACTGGTGCACCATAAAATAAAGCAACAAAATAAATATGTAATGTAAAAACTATTAGAAATATAGGAACTTGATTAGATGTTTAATCACACTGAGTTTTCTGAGTATTTTTCACTTTTTTTTTTTTTTAAGAGACAGAGTCTCACTTTATCACCCTTAGTAGAGTGCTGTGATGTCACAGCCCACAGCAACCTCCAACTCTTGGGCTTAGGTGATTCTCTTGCCTCAGCCTCCCAAGTATCTGGGACTACAGGTACCCACCACAATGCCTGGCTATTTTTTTTTTTGTTGCACGTTGGCCAGAGCTGGGTTCAAACCCGCCACCCTTCGTATATGGGGCCAGCACCCTACCCACTGAGCCACAGGCACTGCCTGTATTTTTTACTTTAAATAAATAATAAAGAAAAAAGAATATTGGTATTGATAAAGACAGTGGAAATGCTTAATTTTGGGTTGTTTTTTTTTAAGACAGAGTCTCACTTTATTGTCCTTGGTAGAGTGCTGTGGTGTCACAGCTCACAGCAACCTCTAACTCCTGGGCTTGGGTGATTCTCTTGCCTCAGCCTCCTGAGTAGCTGGGACTACAGGCACCTGCCATAATGCCCAGCTATTTTTTTTGTTGCAGTTTGGCCGGGGGCCGGGTTTGAACCCGCCACCCTTGGTATACAGGGCCAGCCCTAGTCACTGAGCCACAGGCAGCACCCTGGAAATGCTTAATTTAATAAGGGACTTTATTAAATTCCCCAGACTAAAGACTATCAAGCCCTAGTTTCTGACCATATTCTATCAAGATCGGAAATTTGTCACCCAAAAAAAAAGACCAAAAGAAATTAGCCACTAGGAAACTTATTTAGACAAGAACATTAGTCACCTCCTCTTAAGCTTTATTAGTTCTTCTGAGGCCAAGCAGACGTGTGGGAATAAGGTTATATAATTTGTTCTGCAAGGACAGATGTAGGGTGAAACTGATGCCTCAGAGACACAAGACTGGGGTGGATCTAGGGTGACAGCTGACTCAAAAGTTGGACCTATATGTTGGGTGTTCACAGCAGTTACTGTGTTCTTCACCAAGATGCTCATGTCAGAAGCAGCACAGCATCCCTATGACACTCCATCTGTCTTGGGCAGAAGGCTTTCAGGCCTTGTCATTAGAGTCCTCACCCCACCTTCACTGCCCACTAGTCACTCCTCCTCTCTTGACCTCAGTGTTCCCAACTGTGAAATAAGGAAATTTATTCTACTTCATTCCAAAGATCCCCAGGCTGTTATGCATTGTTTAAAAATATGTTCATACACTTTATTAAAATAGTCTTTCCTGAGTACCCCTAGCCCTGCAAACAGTAAAGAGAGAGAGCAAGGACTTCTGGGTTGGGCTCAGTGCAAAGTGATGAGTGTTAGAATAGAATGGGAGGAACTGTGAGCAGAAATTCCAGCATTCCCATGGGAAGTGGAAGTGGAGGACAAAGAAGGCTTCCTGATGGATGTGCATCTTCTCTGTATATACTTCTATGGTATGTTTACCTCCTCCTCCCTTTTTCTGCCTCCCCTCTGAGTACCTAGAACAGCTCTGGGCTCTGGTAGCATTAATTAACAATGACAAAAGTCCCTTTATACCTTTCTGCATCATTACCCATAATTCACCCCCTGGACTCCATCCCACAGAAGCAAATAAAAACTTGAGCCCAGAGTCCCATTGCAGAATGTTTTAACTCCTGGATCTGCCACAGCATTCTTAAAGACCATGAAATTCTTGCTACTGATTCTTATCGTATTTTTGGTCCTGTTCCAGATGTTCCCAGGTAACCAGAACCAAGGAAGAAGGAGAAAAGATCTAGGGTGGGGAACTGTCCATGGAAGGTTTAATATGTTTTTCTCCATGAGACAGGCTTTTCAGGGGTGGCTGAAATCTGTTTAACCTTATCAGAATGCTTTCTTCCCAGGACAAACCCAAGGCTCCATATTGGGGGAATATATCTGGCCAGGATCCCCAGAGCCATGGAGTAGGGCAGGATATCTTTTGAGAAGTCCCTTCCCATATTCAGCTGTAACTCCAGCATCCAAAATTGCCCTTGGTACTTTGCACAAATGTCCCAATGACCCAACTTGAGGGGCGGCCTGACTTCAGCTGTTTTTCCAATCTCTACCAAATTGTGGCTTTTGTGGCCTTTCTTAGACACTTCATACGAAGTCCCTGTTCTCCTTGTCTGGGATAAAATTATCTGAAAAGCAATCCTGTAGAAGAAGGTACAGGCCTGTCTGCTTCTTTCCAACCATGAAAGTCTGTGATTTTGTTAGTAATTTATAATGAGATTTTGCAAACAAATGCTTATGAGAGCCTGAATAATTTTTAGACAAGGCCCCATTCTTCTCTTCTGCCTGATATTTTTTCTGTGTATATATAAATTCACATAAATATGTATATACCTATTTGTCTAACCAAAAAAAGGTAACTAACTATACATTACTCCAATGTTCTTAATTCAGCACTATATGCTAGACATCTTCTTTATCACTACATAAAAACCTGCCTTGCTTCTGGAAGTCATATACTATTCCATCATATGGATAGATCATAATTTATATATCTAATTGTCATTGGTGTTAAAAAGCAATCTTTCCAGATCTTTGATAAGACAAAACTGCAGCTAACTTTCTTCACATATATTTTTACATACTTGGACAAACATTCTTAAATAAGTTCCCAAACTTCAACTTGTTAGGTAATGTTATAGTCTTGTTTTTATGAGTGCGTTTTCTAAGTCTCCTTTGGGTCATACATTGCTAGAAGAAATCATTTGCCTTCCAGGGCAAAAAAAAGAAAGAAAGAAAGAAAGAAAAGCTTTAAAAAACCCAAACTAACATTCTTTATACAACCCAAGAAAAATCTTAGTTGTGGTGACTACTCAACTATAACATTGATATGAAACAAAAAATAAATATTTCAGATAATGAAGGAAAAGAACTTTGAAACTAGCATTTTATGTCCAGCTACACTAGTCTTCAAATATAGGAACATAACAAAAATATTCTCAAGTATAGAAGGACTCAGAATGTTTGCCATATAAAGACCCACTTTGAAAACACTCTTGGAGGAAGAACTCAAGTAAAAACTGAAAAAAAAAATCCAGAAGGATGTTGAAAATAATATGAAAGGTAAGAATTAACAATTACTTCTACTTTTATAGTTAGTTTAAAAACTAGACTAGAAAGAGAAAGAAAATGTACACCAAAATTGCCCATAAATTTTCATAATCAACATGGTTAGGGAGAGAAGAGCCAAAACCCAGTGGAGAGAAAGCTGAGGACTATAAAAACATTCCCTTGTTTAGAGGTAAAATATAATTATGGATAAATTTTTTAAATCAATAAGGGTAGATGATCATGGATATGAGCTTTGTAAGATTGCTTATAGCATAACAACAAAAACAAAATGAGTACCTTTTAAACCAGGTGAGGGAACCCTTAAAAAAACTATAATAAGTAGAAAATACAAAATAAAGTAGCAGGTGGTACCTGGGGCTCAGTGGGTAGAGCGCTGGCCCCATATACTGAGGGTGGCAGGTTCAAACCCAGCCCCGGCCAAACTGCAACAAAAAAATAGCTGGGCATTGAGGTGGGTGCCTATAGTCCCAGCTACTCAGGAGGCTGAGGCAAGAGAATTGCCTAAGCCCAAGAGCTGGAGGTTGCTGTGAGCTGTAATGCTACAGCACTCTATCCGCTTGAGGGTCTGTCTCAAAATAAATAAATAAATTAATTAATTAGTTAAAATAAAATGATATGTGGTATCACTGAAGTTATATAGGGTAGCAAATTTCAGCCATTGTTAGCTAAGCACTGAATCAAGAACTTAAGATTAAGAATATAACATCAAAGCATGACAAAAGGGACAATTATTTCAAGAACATTCCTCTATTTTTTTCTTAATTAAAGTATGTGTCAAAAAAATAAAATAAAATATGTGTCATTAGGAAATGCTATTTAGATTCACTTAACAATCAGCAACTAGATTTTTGGGGGGGAGGGGTTGTTTTTTTGAGACAAAGCCTCAAGTTGTCCCCCTGGGTAGAGTACCATGGCATCACAGCTCACACCAACTTCCAACTCCTGGGCTCAAGTGAGTCTCCTGCTTCAGCCTCTCAAGTAGCTGGGACCACAGGTGCCCGCCACAATGCCTGGCTATTTTTTTGTTGTTGTTGTTGTTGCAGCCATCATTGTTGTTTGGCAGGCCCAGGCTGGATTCAAACCCGCTACCTTAGGTGTATGTGGCTGGCGCCTTAGCCCCTTGAGCCATAGGCACCGAGCCAGGAACTACATTTTAAAAGATGCTGTTGAGTCCCTAAGTGATGGTGCCACTAAAAGTAAAAATTGTCAATTGCCTTTACTTAATCCCACGAAACTTGGTAAACTCTATACTTTTATGTTTTCTGTGAAGTGACCAGTAAGCCTTTCACAATAATTAGTCAAAAGCAAAAAACAGATTTCTATCTATTAATAGGATATTTCATTCTTAAACTAAAGAATCTTAAGATTCAGATAGAACCACAAAAGACTTCAAACAGCAAAAGCAAGCTTGAACAAAAATAACAAAACTGGTGGCATCACACTACCTGACTTCAGAACATATTAAAATTTATAGTAACAAAATATCATGGTACTGTCATAAAAAACAGACACATAGACCAGTGGAACAGTATAGAAAACCCAGAAATAAATTCACTCATCTACAGCCAACTGAGTTTTGACAAAGATGTCAAGTACACACAAAGAGAAAAGGACAGCCTTTTCATAAATGGTGCTGGGAAAACTGGATAGCTATATGCAGAAAAGTTAAACTAGATCCTTACCTCTCTTGATATATAAAAATTAACTTCGAGTGGATTAAAGACTTAAATGTAAGGTCTGGATCTATGAAGCTACTAGGAGAAAACATTGGGGAAAAGATCCATGATGTTGGTCTAGGCAATCATTTATTTATTTTTTTTTTTTGAATAAAACCTCAAAAGCTCAGGCAACATAAGCAAATATAAACAAATGGGATTATATTTAACTGAAAGGCTTCTGCACAGCAAAGCAAATGATCAACAAAACAAAGAGACAACCTATAGAATAGGAGATCATATTTGCAAAACATACATCTGGTAAAGGGCTAGTATCCAAAATATAAAAGGAACTCAAACAACTCAACAACAACAAAACAAATAACCCAATTAAAAGTAGGCGAAAGACAAGAACAAGCATCTCTCAAAAGAAGACATATACATAGCCAGCAGATATAGGGGACATGTTCAATATCACTAATTACCAGGGAAATGCAAGTCAAAACGGCCATGGGATATCATCTCACTCTAGTCAGAATAACTATTATTAAAATATCAAAAGAAAAGTCTTGGCAAGAATGTGGAGAAAGGGTCACACTTACACACACTGCTGGTTAGACTGTACATTGCTACAGCCAACATGAAAAACAGTATGGAGGTTCCTCAATAAATTAAAAATATAATTACCTTAAGAGCCAATAATCTGGCTCAACGCCTATGGCTCAAGTGGCTAAGGCGCCAGCCACATACACCTAAGGTGGTGGGTTTGAATCCCCAGCCCAGACTGCCAAACAACAATGATGGCTGCAACCAAAAAATGGCCAGGTGTTGTGGCGGGCACCTGTAGTCCCAGCTACTTGGGAGGCTGAGGCAGGAGACTCGCTTGAGCCCAGGAGTTGGAGGTTGCTGTGAGCGTGATGCCATGGC
>CAUYTI010104223.1:0-18397 GCA_963575145.1 Galago senegalensis | reverse complement strand
TCTTAAGTTTAAATCTTTAATCCAGTGAGAGTCTAACTTAGTTAATGGTGAAAGGTGTGGGTCCACTTTCAGTTTTCTACAGGTTGCCAGCCAGTTCTCCCAGCACCTTTTGTTAAAAAGGGAATCTTTTCCCCACTCAATGTTTTTTATTGGCTTGTCAAAGATCAGGTACTGGTAGGTAGTTGGTTTCATCTGTTGGCTCTCTATTCTGTTCCATACATCTATCTCTCTATTTTTGTGCCATTACCATGCTGTTTTGATCACTATGGATTTGTAGTATAGTCTGAGGTCTGGTAGCGTGATTCCTCCCACTTTGTTTTTATTCCTAAGTAATGTCTTGGCTATTCGAGGTTTTTTCTGATTCCATATAAAATGAAGTATTATTTGTTGTTGTTGAATTTTAAAAATCCTTAGCAACCTTGGGGAGACACCTGTTGTTCCCCAACAGAGAGAAGAGATGGAGAAAGACCTTTCTTGGCCTAAATGGGGAATCCATTTTAATGGACTTATTTTAAGTGGCTATTTCAGGGCACTAGTTTTCTTCCAGGATTTCTTCTAGACACAGTCTGGGTTCACATTTGGACATTCCCATGATTTATGTGAATTTGGGCAAGTTTTCATCTTCCTAAGCCTTAGGCATCAACTCTCCACAGTGAGGGATAACAGTGCCTTACTTAAGTGTTATAAATATTAAGTGAGATAAATTATATATTTGCTTGGTACCTGAAAAACATTCAATAAATGGTGGCTATTGTTAAGAAGGGAAGACCACAGTGTACTAGTGAAGACAGATACAGAAAGTTATAATCTCATGGGAGGACTGGCCTGTTGGCAGTTGGTGCCAAGTGAACAGTGGTCCTTCTTATTTTTCTGTATCTTTCTTGTCAGGGGTCAGCATCATTGTTGTTTCCTGCCTAAGGACATCGGTGACAGGTTGGCCACAGCAGAGTGTGGTAGCCCTTTCATCGTCTTGCTGTGTGACCCACTAACACAGAGAAGAGATGGAGAAAGACCTTTTTTGGCCTAAACATGGAATCCATTTTAATGGACTTATCTTAAGCGGCTATTTCAGGACACTTGTTTTCTTCCAGGAGTTTACAAACTCAGTTGACAGGCGAGATAAGAGAATGTGGCACCCATCTCCCTTTGCCAATGAATGTCCCAGCCCTCGGCTTACACCAGCTGGTTCTTTCTGCCACTGCCAACCTCACTCTGCAGGATGCATGCAGGCCCGATGTGACCTTCTGAGTTTTAGGCTAATTCTTTCATGTGCATCATATCATTTAATCTGTTGTATTATCATGAGCTCCAGACTACAGATGAAGAAGCTGAAGCTCCAGACTACAGATGAAGAACGTAGTTTGGAAGCTGGAAAGCCAGGGGTTAGCTCTGGGCTGTTCAGTACATTCTCACTCCTGGACTTGGGAAGCTTCAGACACTCATGCATATGTGCACAAATACCTGCCTATTTACACGTGCCAAGATCCCAGTCACAGAGACTCTGACTTCACTGGAAGTCTGGAGTAAATGGCTGCCAGATTTCAAAGAAAGCTGCTTCCATGATTCTAAAGTGTGACTGGAGTGAGAACCTTTGGCTTCACTCCAAAGTCACCCTATACCACATTGCTACACAAATAGATATTTTCCCCCATAAAAGTAGCAGGAAATGCTTCACAAACCACATGTTCGAAACAGGAAATTTCTGGACAGGTTTGAAGGCTCAGGAATTTTTAATCACTTCCCTTATTCCTTTCAGTGTACAAGCATTTCCATGCTCAGAGGGAAAAGTATTACAAATTCCAGAGGAAGAAAGGGCTCTGTCAAGACCTTCCTGAATCCTCACTGTTTTGAATGGCATTTGCCAGGCCGGAGTGGTCCCTGCTTACCCCTCCTTTCTGGAGGAAATCGTAGCGGACAGTCAGCCGCCTCTCCTTCCATCCCGGCTTGGTGATTTTCTCTTGAGTCACCTGAACTTCGGTTGAATTTTTGCAGCTCCTTTGAGTACCACGGGGAATAGTACATGGTTTTCAGAGACCAGAACTGCAGCCTACGTCCTGATAGTCATTCGAATTTGGGTGACATGTGCTTGGAAACCGATCAAGTCATTGCCACAGTCTCATACAGTGAACGCCACGCTGCCACAGCAGATACTATAAAATTCAGTTCTGGCAAAAATTCTTGGTTTCGGTGGTCAGGCGCTGGCTCTCAGGAACTGGCCCGTAACATGCCCTTGGGCAGTCTATGACGCTTATTTATGTCCTTTGACATTTCTAAGTACACTCCCCCCCACCTACATTTAAAAAGGAGGATTTTGAAAACCCGAATGTTTCCAGCTGGAAGGCAATATTTTCAAATATTTGGAAGATTATGAAGTGAAACACACTCTTGGGAATTAGAGGTAATTTCCAACTGGCTTGGCAAGTTACTCTGGTCATCAACTTATCTGTTAGGAAATACCTTGAACTGGAAAAACAATATGAATAGTATGTTACTTCTATTTTTTCAATTGGTATAAAGATACGCAAAACATTAACAAGTTTCGGTCACTAGAGAATAGAATGGGGAAATGTGGGAGATATATATTTTCACGGTATATTTTCCTATAATAAGTGCAACAATATTGACGGCTAATATTTGTTGAAAACTTTCTTTATGCTTGATTGTATAGTATTTCTCTTACTGTATTTATCATTTGCTGTTCATAGTAACCTTATATGATAAGTATTACTGTGCTAGTTTGGATGTGTTCAGCTCTAAGTAACGAAAGCTTGGCTGAAACAGCAAAGAAGCCGATTGCCTTACGTAAGCAATTTCCTGGCGGAGTGGCTCCAGGGGTGATCCCTTTAGGACCCGGTATTCCTGTTCTTTTGCTCTGTATCATCATCATGGTAGGTGATCCTCAAGCAAGCTCCCCTCGTGGCCCCAAGACGGCTTCTGCATCACAGCCACATGTGGCAACATCTGGTTTCCTCCTTGGAGTGGCTCTTGTTATAAACCTTTCCTAGAAGTGCCCTACTTCCCCCAGTTACTTCTCATACCCGTGCCTAAAGCAACCGTCACAAGAAGAAAGGGACAACCTGAGTTGGCTTCCAGGCCCATCTAGTTTCATGGCCTCCCTAAAGCATATGGAAGATGGAAGCCAAGGAGTGAAAAACATCCGTTATGGCTATGGAAGCAGGTTTGAGCCAGAGGGAAAGCATGTTCAAGCCCTCACCCAGGCGGGGTTAGCAATTAAAAGTATGGGAAATTTGCATTAGTACACATCAAAATTTTCCCAGGCCACATTAAGGATCTTAGGCCAGATAGTCTGTCCTTCCACCCTGGTGTGTAGGATCAGAGTTCTAGTACCAATAAGGAAGTTAAGGGATTTAAGTGCTGATCACTATACTACAGAGTATCCCAAACATCACCATACATAGGAAAAATGGGAAATTATAGATAACTGTAGCTACAAGTTATAGCTATTTATAAATTACTCATCACAAAATTTTACAAAGAGGTGGCCAGTATGTAGGGAATATTTTGTAAATATTTGGTAAAATTTTGTGATGAATAATTTGTAAATTAAGGTACATTTAGCTACAATTTCCCATGTTCCCTATGTATGGCAACCTTGGGGACACCCTGTGTTATCATCCAAGTGTTTACAAAGGAGGAAACTGAGGGTCAGGGAAGTCCAGTAAATTACCCAGAGGTAGTACAGCTGAGCCGTAAAGTCTGCCTGTCCCAAGGCTTGTAACCACTATGATAAACTGTCTCTTGTATGCTTCTACACTGCTTTTCTCTGTCCCTGTCTCTCTCAGCAAGTATTGCTTTATTAATAATTAAAAGAGTGTGGATTTTTGTTCCTTTGAATTGCCTTCCAGAGTTCAATTAGTTCTAACCATGTCTCCTCTAGTCTGAGAGCTTGGGAAAACCACTTAACCTTTTTGGACTTCATTTTCCTTATTGTTAGAATGGGCAGGCTCGAATAGATGAGATCTGAGATCTTTTGCTACTCTAAAATTCCCTTAATAGATGATTTTTGTGTGAAAAATCATTCAAAGCAGAGATTTTTAAAAAAGGCTCAGGCATGCAAAGAATAGTTTCTTCCAGGAAGACAAATGTTACTCTTTCTATAAAATACATCTGCTGATTTGCCACCAGCGCAGACAATGGCGTGCAATCTTTCACCATGAGGATCTGGCCCTAATATCCTAGGGTGGTTTGTCTTATCACATCTCTCCATCATAGTCCTATCTGTTCCAAAGACTGAGCTCATCCAGGCACGAATATGCCAAGAAGCCCATCTGCTAATGGCTGTGAGCTGACAGCTGCTTCACGAGACTCACCAGACACCTATGTTTCCATGTTGTGTAGGGAAAGAACCCAAGAGAGTAGGGGAGGGAACTTCTATCTAAGAAAGATGCATACTGCTCGCCTCCCTTCAACCTCTGGCTGAGATCGACCTTCTCAGAGCTAAGCTTCTAAAGACCCAGGGGAAGATGAGAGTAAGGGCAGCTTAGTCACCCAGCTTTAACGTGCAGGATGCGAGGCAGTGGGAGAGACAAAGGGAAGAGGGGTAAGAGATGCATTTGTGGCTATTCTTTTTCTTATTTCTAGAGAGGTAAATGAGGGATATTTAGGTAAGAGAAGAGAATTTCCTGGTTTTATTAAGATTCAAATGAGAATTTGATATTGAAATGCTAGGCATCGGCAAGGAAGGGTTAACATTCGCTAAAGAACTTTTTAGCGAAAATGGTGAAACATCTGCAAACTTTACTGTTGCACAAATATAATATTGTCTTCAAGTTCTGGGAAAAAATGAAACATATTAATTGATAGTAAAGATGTCTGTGGAATTGCATTTATCCCAAAGTTAGACACACACTGCCTCTTTGCCAAAAAAAAAAAAAAAAAAGAAAGAAAAGAAAAGAAAAAATATCATAAAATTAAACAGTGAAGGGTTGGAAACAAGCAAGACTTGGTATAAGCTTAACCAAATTTATTTGCCTCCCTCATGTTAGGACTCACAGGAGTCAGGCATATCACATATCCCAAGAGTTAAACAAGAACGTGAACCATAGTTGTTCTTCCTGCTAGCTGTTATTGTGACCCAGGAGGAGGAGCCCTCACCATAGAGAGAATATTTTTAAAAACATATAAAAATGAGCAGACCACAACAAAATCATGGTTGCAAATGCAGTTTAAGGAAATGGTTCTCTCACTGACCCACTCTCTCTGACAAAGAAGGGGCTGGGGGATTCTTTGTTCTAGGTGTCTGGGAAAGTTCTGGTCACTGTGGATGAGAATTGCAGGTAGGCTTCAAACCCACACCCCGAGCTAGGTGCAGCTCCCGTGAAATGCATCTCATAGCAATAGAAACATTCATCTGAATGGATTTGTGAATAGTCATCCCATGAAACTAAACAAACACATGCTTTTGCCTTCCATTATCCAGGTCATTTCTTTGACTTCTGTTTCTCTTCCCAATATAAATTAAAGACTTTTTTTTTTTTTTTTTTGGTAATGAAGAAATAGGGCATGCCCACAGAATGGCACTGAATCTTGTCTAAGATTTGTCCACATTCTCCTGGATGGGTCACTCTTTGGAGTCATGCCCCCTGACACTGGCAAAGTCCTCCTCCAGTCAAACCAGGTGATCCTTCAAAGACACTGAGAAGGCAGATGCACCCCCTCTCTCACCAGAAGGCCCTTTGGAGTGCAGAATTCCAAAGGCTCACACCTCTTAATACAGCACCAAAGTCTACTCAGCTACCCCAGCCTCCTGTGCGCTGGTACAGCTGCGGGGGAGCAAACTTCGGTGCCATAGATCATGGAGGCTTTGTCTCAGCTTCTCTCAGAATAGCCTTTCATCAAGAGACTCAGATCATCTCTCAAGATAAATGCAGGAAGGAGAAGGGAAGCAAACATCAATGGCTGCTTTCAAGAAAGATATTATTTTGAATCTCTGGTTTTGATGTATGGTTGCAGTGTGTGGAATCGATCATTTCTGGTTTATGAACAGCTTGACTTGATAAACAGAGCACTGGATCTGGAGCTGGAGCAATTTGAATTCTGGTTCCAGCTCTGTCTACAGTTCATGAGTCACTTAGTTTGTTTATTTGTTTATTTATTTATTTAGACAGAATCTCACTCTATTGCCCCAGGCTAGCATGCCGTGGTATCATAGATCACAGCAACCTCAAACTCCAGGGATCAAGCAATCTTCTTGCCTCTGCCTCCCAAGTAGCTTGAGCTGCCACACCAGGCTGATCTTTCATCTTTCTTTTCTCTCTCTCTCTTTCTCTCCTTCTCCCCTCCCTCCCTCCCTCCTTTCCTTCTTTCCTTCTTTCCTTCCTCCCTCCCTCCCTTCTCTCTCTCTCTTTCTTTCCTTGTAGAAGAGCCGGGCTCTTCCTCTTGCTCAGGCTGGTCTCCAATTCTTGCCTTCAAGCAATCCATCGGCCTTGGCCTCCCAGAGTGCTAGGATTATAGGCATGAGCCACTGCACCTGGCCAGAGTCACTTAGGTTAGCGACTCTGACCTTGGTTGACTTATCTATAAAATGAAGGGGTTTGGCCAGATGATCTTTGACCTAATGATTCTGAAAAGTGAATGTTGGAAGCACATGCCCACCTTCTCCAGTTACAGCGTGAGTATGTGACTGGACCAAATGGCACTAACTGTTGAAATATTTTAGGCTGAAGGGGAAGCATTCTGAAATGGGGCAAGGGCACCTCGTGTTGAAACCTGGAGCTGGTTAACCCTCCAAGGCTGATGCCAATCTTTGCTTCTGCCCCTTGTTTTAGCTGGACTGGCAGAAGCTCACCTAAGGACAAAGTACTTAAATTCATAATGTTTCAATAGGTAGCTCTAGGACACTTACAAATCAGATGTTCCCTCCCAAAGTTTAACTTTATTCCCTGTAACTGTTTTAAAATTGTTATCTAGCTCACAGTCTCAAAGATAACCCAGCCTCTTCCAATTTACGATTGTCTCTTCTGGGTAAATACTAGGCTAAATATTTTAATAATAGGGCCACATCTCCGTTCCAAAGGAGACTGGCTTCTACCTTTCCTTCCCTGGCTTCTGGGAGAGGAAATCTGATTTTTCTTATACAAGACAATTGAGAGGGGCTCATTTGTCTGGGCTGTCCTTCTTTAAACTCTAATGAGACGTGTCTTGTCCTACTTGGTCACTGTTTGGTTTCCACCAAATGTGGCTAATCCCACCTGAACATTGGGACCTCATGTTAACACCTGGCACTTAATTATCTTGCCGTTAATTCTAGGTTTGAGGTACTGGCACACTGTGAGTTTATTTATTTAGACTTTAGGCCTTATTTGGTATACCAAGCTTTCAGTACATATCGCCCAGCTTGGGCAATAGGACTTTTGAATCCCTTACATGCCACCCAAGACCCGGGGGAATCAGCAATACTGTGTCAGGCTCTTGCTTTCCTGCCCAATTCTTGCATGTTCCAATTGCTAGTCTACTTCAGCCTTCTCTGCCCAGCCCTGCACTGGTGCAGGACATCTCAGGAGCAGACTAGCCCAAGGTCCTTTCCCCTGGCTTAGTGTTAAAGAGCACAGGAATGGATTAGTGGGACCTTGCAGGCAGAGGGAAGATGGAAGTGGGTGTGCCTCTGCCCTGTACTTGCCA
Organism: Galago senegalensis; assembly: GCA_963575145.1. Lineage (NCBI taxonomy): Eukaryota > Metazoa > Chordata > Mammalia > Primates > Galagidae > Galago > Galago senegalensis. The sequence goes on along the minus strand of CAUYTI010104223.1, from coordinate 10,756 downwards.
TTATAACTTCTGCCCTCACCACACAGCAGTTCTTACCCTCAAATAGATATCATTTCCCAAGTGAGACTGGTGTGTGTGTTTGTGTGTCTGGCGACCTCAAACATCAGCATGCAGGTCGTCACCTGGAGGACTTGTTAAAACAGACTGCTGGCCCCGATCCCCAGTTTCCGATTCCATAATTCTAGGGTGGAGCCTGAGAATCCATATTTCTAACAGGTACTCAGGTGACACCGATGCTGCTGGGTCTGGGATCACATTGACCCAGAATCTCCAGGCCCTGTTGCCCTACACAGATTGTGGTGAAATTGATGCAATGTTCAAGCATGACTGTACTTGAAGATCTATAATTTTTCAGTCTGAGAGATATTACTGGACTCTAAATAAAGTAGAAGTATTTGAAAATTAATGCATGCATTTCCAGGTTACTGGATGGACCAATCCTGTGGTGAAGGTAATTATACCCAAAGTGTGACTGGGGTCACTAAGCGGAAATTCTCTAGCTACTTAAGTGCCTGAAATGCCTAAGTTAGCTCTGGGCTCAGACCCCAGCCCCTTCACTGTTTTCAGGAGGAGGAAGGGAAAAGAAGGGCCGGCCTATCTCTAGCCCGGGCTTAACCTATGAGAGTTTTCTTATATTGTTTCCTCTCTGTTACGTGTTCCAAACACACACTTGTATTGAATCGTTTTTTAAAAAATCAGTTTCATTTACAGCATAAAAATTCACTCATTTTAAATGTACAACACAACTATTTTTAGTACATTTATAAAATTATACAACAATGCCCACAATCTAATTTCAGAACATTTTTTAATCATCCCCCTAAAAAAAAAATCTCATGCCCACAAGTAATCACTTCTCTTTTCACTCCCCATCCCAGGCAGCCTCTCATCTCCTCTCTGTCTCTATCCATTGGCCTTTTAGGGACATGTCATGTAAGTGGCATCCTACAGTCTGTCTCCTTCCGTGTCTGGCTTCCCTCACAGAGCACACGTTCTCAAGGTTCCCCACGCTGCAGCGTGGGTCAGTCCTTCGTCAAGCCCTAACACAAGCTCCCCTGTGGGCTTCCTTCACTGCACGTACCTCTTTTTCTCTGTTTCCGCTGTAACTCCTAGTCTAGGTCCCAGTTACTCAAGCAGAGTCCCCAACCAGTAGAATCAGCTTCACCTGGGAGATACTCCCTGCAGAGACAGTCAGGATCTACATTTGGGCAGGATCCCGGGGGGTTGTGTGCACCTTGCGTTGTGAGAAGCTTTCTCCTTTGTGGAGCTTTGGAGAGCAGCCTCTACGCTCACCTCCCTGCTGGCCTCCCTGCCTCCTCCAGTGTCCCCACCCACCGGACCTCCCAACCAGCACACTGCTCCCTGTGATTAGCCCTGAAGGGCCAATGTCCACACAGCCTGGGAGGCTTCCTATCAACTGTTTGTATGCCAAGTCCCTGTCACCCAAGTGTGATGCTCGGAGCTTTCTAAAACCTCTCTGCTACAGACAGAATCTTCTCACCATCGATGTCCCAACACAAACTTTCAGTTCCTGCCATGCCAGACTCCTCGCTCTCCACCCCACCCACGCTGTGGGCAGCCTCCATGTCACATTTCCTACTGAGCTGTCCTTCCTTGAATCCACTGAATTCCACCCACTGCTCTGGAGCTTAGTCCAGGCCCCATCCCTGCCTGCCTCGCCCCACACAGGACCGTTTCCAACCTGTGGTTCATATTGAACTAGACCTATTCTAAACTCCGAGAGTACTTTAAACACTGAATCCTGTGGGTGCCCTTGAGCTTCTCACAGTAGAGCCATAATAATAATGTTACTAAAGTTTGCCATAGCAATTTCTGGTTCATTAATACTGTGATCCCATTTTGCTTACGTAATCTGGGTATGTATATCTTTTTAATATGAAAATAAAAGCTCCTGGAAAATAGGCTTATATTTCTTGTAGGCACTATCTTTGATTATTAGGGGAGAGTTCTGGCCCTAGAGAAGTCACTCCATAAATTCTGTAGGAGTGAGTGAGCACCTGGCCCAAGGCAGGACAATCAGATTTCCCAGCAGGGAAGAGCTGACTCTAATGGAGCTTACTATGGAAACTGATAAAGGACAAATGGTAGTAAAAACATAACCACTACTACTGTTATTGATATTTATTGAATACTCTGTATGTTTGTGTATGTTACCTTATGTAACCTCATTGAATCTCCATGGAGTAAACACTATTATTATTCCAGTTTGGGAAGGAACCCTTATTCTTCCCTGTAGTTGAGACAAGCTCATAGCAGTGGTGCAGCTTACCCAAGGCATCCAGCCAGCGAGTGGCAGAGCTGAGACTCACACGCAGGTCTCTGACCGTGATACTGTCTCTCTGAACTGTGAAGCAGGTCCCCCGGGGGAGTAGTGGAACTTGCCTGGGATAGCGAGGGTCTTGGAGGTTGTAACTATTTTTCTGAGTCAGGAAGTGTTTCCAGAGGCAATATTCCTGTTTTCATTGGAACACTGGAGAGATTTAAAGTCACCTGTGAATTTCCTCCTTTGCATCAGAGGACACAGGAAGGGAACAACCTCACGGATATAGCTGGACTCCACCAGCTTCCTTGGCCACGTTCTTCTCCTTCTTTCCTTGCTGTAAGTGGACGATGTGGGCTGACTACACTCACTGAATGTAATACCTTTGCTGTAATTTTATCTTGGGGTGACCAGAAAAACAAAAGGAGGCTGAGATTCCTCCATCAGAGCTATAGATAGAAGGTAAGCCACCTCCCCTGCTCAGCTACGGACCCAGGAGGGATAAGTAACTTGGTTCTACAGACTGCCAGTAAGTATTCCATATCACCGGAATACCTGACCCCTGGAGACCCCTGCTGATTTCCCTGTGCCATGTTTAGACGTTGTTGCTTAGCTGTTCCCACTCCCTTCTAATGGTCCCCAGGTCACTAGACAGAAAACAAACAAACGAAAATGGAGACTTCCTATAGCTCGCAGCTTCCAATATGATTTCCATAAAGCCACCCTCAGAAGGAAGTGGAAAGAGGGGACATGGACACTTGAGGCCAGGAGAGATGGCAGGAACGATCCAATCCAGGGGTCCCCCAAGGGTCTCCTCAGAGGATGGCATTTTGTGAAGGTCCTCGCCAGCCACCATAGCATGTGGGGAGTGTACTAATACCCTATTGCTGCAAAACAAATTACCAGAAACTCAGCAGCTTGAGTCTCCCTGTCCTGTAGGTCAGAAGTCTGGCATGGTACGGCTGAGTTCTCTGCTGAATCTCTCAAGGCTGAGTTCTTGCCCAGAGGATCTGGGGAAAAGCCGACTTCTAACTTCATTCTTGCAGCACCCCTACGACTGAAGACCTCGGTCTTTGCTGGCTGTTGTTGGGGCTGATCTGAGCCCCAGAGGCCACCCCAGTCCTTGCCAAGCAGACTTCTGTCTTCAGGTCATCAATGAAATGTTGAATCCTTCTTGTGCTTCAAATCTCTGGCTTCCCATTTGAGCAGCAGCCAGAGTAAACCTCTGATTGAAAAGGGATAGTTTAGGCCCACACACATAACCTCTGTCTTAATTCAATGGATTTGAAGTTTTAAATACACCTCTCCAATTTCCTCATAGCAAACAATGCTGAGTTCAGTGTCTGAATGAATAAATGAGAGGAAGTCAGTGTTCATGGGCGCAGAGCCTCTGGGGGGGGGCATCTTAGAATTCTCTCTGACACAGAGGAATGGAGGTAGGGCTTGGAATATTCTACTTTTCTTCATAGTTGCTCCATTTTGATGGGTTGTCCTATTTTATACCTTCTTATAAATTTTTCAATGAATAGTTGTTTGGTTTAAATCGTGATGTGGCTGCACTCCTTTCCTTTCTGCCTCTTGACCTACATTAATGCCTTCTTTCACAGATGAGGAGACCGAGGCCAGAGAGGTTGGTGGTGGACTTGGTACCAGATGCCGGGCCTGCTGTCCCCTGCTCCATTGCTCTTTGCACAGCACCTCACAGGGAAGACTGCCCTCATCCTTCTCACCATCAGACGACTCTGCACTTCACATTATCCTCATTAGTCCTTTTTATGACCCCTGTAAGGTAAATAATAATGATAATAATGAATTATTATCATTACTGTCGTTTCTGTCTAATTCAAGCCAGTACAAATGCTCATCTCGTGGGCTGCTGAGAAGAGTAACTATTGATGTCATGAGGGGAGGTAGTTAATTTCCTGCCGGGGCTGGGTAGTCACAGGATGCCACATGCTTCTTCACTCCGCCTCAGGGGTCCTTTTCCTGCTCTGAGTCTTTCCTTCTACAGTGAGTACTTCCCACACAGCTCAGAAAACGCTAGGAGTAGAGTTGGAGATGGGTTTGCAGGCACGTAAGAGGACACTGTGATCTGTGACTGTTCTCTGTAGCCCAACCCTGCCATCCCTATGGGCACCAGAAGCCCCAGCAAGCAGCCGCTGCCAGTCCACACCAATCTAACCTCCCAGGCATCAGTAACTCAATAGCCCCTTTGGCTAAAATGTACCATTAACTCTGCTCCCTGAAGAAGCAATAGGGGTGACCTCGGCAGGCAGCTTAAGGGTACGGATCTTCCCCAGACTCTGGGTTTTCATATTCACTCTCAGTGTTGCTCTCTCCTCCTGTTAAAATGCACAGTCCCATAAAAATTCATGAAAATGAATAATCAACAGTAATTATTGCTCTATAAAGATTGGGCAAAGGTGATGGCCATATCAAAAACAGTATCTCTGAAAGTTTGGGGACTGCAACACAAAGTAGGAACTACATGGTACCTTAAATTCAGTCCGTTATACTCATGTATACACATAGACACACACAAAAAGAAAAAGGAAACACAAGTTTCACACAATAATATCCTTACTACTGGCATTTTGTATTCTAGACTTTTTTTTTTTTTTTTTTTTTTTTTTACTGCTGTGTGAGATCTATTAAGGATTATGGCCTGATCAGGGAGAGGATTCTTGGGTTCTCCTAAAGGCTTAGTGATTTGCTACTGCTAATCCATGTTCCCCCCACCCCCCACCATGCATGGGCCCTAAGATCAACATTATCCCTGAGAAGGGAAGGTAGAATGCTTGGATGCCAGAGCTGACTCATGTGTGCAAGATGGATCCCATGATACCTCCTTACTTTATGTAACATTCAATTTTTAAATGTGCAGGGAACATACGGTATTCAAGATGGAGGGCTTGGTGAACCTGATGATAACTCTAATTTACTGAGAAACTAATCTGAATCATGTACCGTCTTAATTAGTCCTCTTTACCATCCCTGGAAGGTGGGTATTATTATTGCTTTAGTTGTACAGATGAGAAAACTAAGGCTTAGAAAGTTTTGTGGCCTACTCAAGATGGCCTAGGGGTGAGAGCTCATTAGTCAGAGAGCTGAGCAAGCGCTCACCTTTATGATTTGGCCATTGGAAAGGAGCAAACACAAAATCAAAAAACACGCATAGGTAACATTTGGCTACTGGCCCAAGTTTAAAACCTCTCATTCTGGAGTCCTTGCAAATGTCTTAGCAAGACCTACCCATCGAAAACTCTGAAAGAAGTGCCTCTGTTCCTGCCCTCCAGACTCTGCCATTCCAAGGACTAACTGGGCAAAGTTAATCAATTATCTGTGGAGGGGCTCTGAGGGTGGGTGGGGTACAGAAAGGAGGTGGATTTCTGGCACCTTCCTCCCCTTCCAACCTCCTGCTGGCCTCAGATGCTGTCTCCTGACCTTTGTGCCACAGTGAGAATTGGAGAGAGATTCAGGTAAAATGCAGAGAAGAGGAGGATGAAGAGTGTAGGGGACATATGGGCTGAAAGCGGTAGGTCACATAGGCTAGGGTCCCCCGGAAGTAGTTCTGACCTGGTTTGGCCAAGCTGAATCTATCTCTACCTGCTCCCCAGCCAAAGGGAAGAGAAAAAAAGGATGAGCAGAGTTTGCAAAAGAGGAAACTCAAATGTGCTTTCAATGACTATTCCTCGTTCTCAAGAAATGAGAAATCCCCTGTGGTAGGCTGAATAAATGACTTTCAAAGATGTCCATGCCTTAATCCCAGACCCTGGGACCATGTTACTTTATATGGCAGCAGGAACTCGGGAGGTGTAATAAGGAACGCAGAGGGATTCACAAGGACCAAAGGCAAGAGATTCTCCCCGGAACCTCCAGGTGGAAGTGGTCCTGCTGACACTCTGGCTTTTATCCAGTGAAACTGATTTCAAACTTCTGGCTTCCAAAACCCTGAGAGGATAAATTTGTGTTACTTTAAGCCACTAAATTTGTGCTCTCTTGTTATAGTGGCACTAGAAAACAAACATCCCCTTCTCAAACTTCTCAGTGGCCAAAACTTAAACTCAACCATCCTTAGGAGGGCTCACATCTTTGCAAACCAGCCCCTATGTCCTCTAAAGCGTTCTAGAGCTGTTCTAGTCCCAGCCCAGCCACTTGTCTGAGTGGCTTTGGGTAAGTCATTGCCCCTCACACCCCTAATCCGTAAAGTAGGGAAGATGTAATGCCTACCTTGTGGGGTGACTGTGAGGCTCAGAGACAACATGAGAAGGTGTGAAACATGACCCTGACTCTTCACTGGCCATCACATAGTCCTGGGAAAGCCCAGGACCAGGCAGGCAGGGCATGTGGTCTCTGTTGCCCAGGGGCTGGGTGTCTTGGACTTGACTTGAGACAGGTGAGGGGTGGGAGTGCAGCAGAGGGCCCTGTAACTCCAGTCTGCCTACGGGGTTTGTGGCTGTCCCATCACTGTCCTTTCCTGGTCAGCATAGACACACCAGGTCTCTGTGTACTGTGGCAGTCCTTGTGCCATGAGCAGAGAAGGGCGGGAAGACCACACGCTCCTCATCCCCACACAACCCTGGTATGGGTGAACACAAATCCATGGGTGGTAGCTGGGCTCCAGCCGTTGGTGCCTCCACCCCCATGGTGACTTCTCCTCAGACAGCGGGAAAAGGGGATAACTTGAAGGGGTGGGCAGGGGTGCTCTGCCCTTGCCCTGGGCCCTGAATCACAGTGACTTGTGAAACTTCCTGATGAAAAGGCTGTTAGCCTTGAGACAACATTTTCTGAAACAAAACAAAGTAAACATTCTCTGAATGTCACCTGTAGAACTGACTTAAAATAAGCTTCATTTCCAAGAACATAAAACCTGCCATAAAAACAAATGCCATAAAAGGAATTCTATTAATCAGCCGGCGGGCAGGCAGGCGCCTGGACACACCTTTCTGGGGGTGATTCACCTGCGCGTGGGAGTGTGAGCAGAAACAGGGACAGCTGTCTGTCCTAGCCAGCCTAGGGCTCCCCAGGGGACAATCTTGCCCACCTTTCTGCTGCCAATGCAAACCTCTCCTTCTACCTCCAAAACTTTCTCACAGGCCTGATGCTGGTTTGGAAAACCTCACACTACTGTGTAGAATCTTGCAGTTGGGGGATGCCTTAGGTGTCCATAGACGTACATAATGTTACACATGGAGAAATTCTGCCACAATAGGTGAGCTGCCCAAAGTTACCATTGGATGGTGAAAGGACAAGGGCTAGCTCTGGCACTGTCAAATCTTGACTTATGCTCTTGCCCTATAGCTTGTGAAACTATGACTTTGGACCCTCTAGGTATCAAGGCTAAAATGCCATGGTAGGGTGGTGCCTATGGCTCAGTGAGTAGGGTGTCAGCCCCATATACCAAGGGTAGTGAGTTCAAACCCAGCACTGGCCAAACTGCAACAACAAAACATAAAAAATAAATAAAATGTCATGGTATCTAGTTGATAAGTTTGGCCAACTGTCCCCTAGCAGAGAGCAGGCCCAAAGAGCTGAAGATAGTTTTTGAGGCTGGGCGAGTGTTTGGGAGGGGCGTGTAAGTGCAGGGGAGGAAGGAAAGGTGTGGCTTTAGCACAGCCAGAGCCTACAAAGCTCTGGGCCCACACAAATTCCTCTCCTTTCTCCAATTCTTGTCTGGAGCTTAAAGGCAGGAACCTCAGGTACCATTAGTCCAAATGCCTCACTTTTCACAAATGAGTAAATTGAGGTTTCAAAGCAGTTAAGTGATTGGTCTAAGGCACTGCCTGATAGAACTTCTAGTAATGTTGGGAATGCTCTATGTGTGAGCTGTCCAACAGAGAAGCTATTAGACTTACATGGCCACTGGACACTGAAAATGTGACTGGTGCTACTGAAGGCCTCGCTTTTCAGTTGTATCTAATTTTAATTGATTTATATCTAGATAATCACAGGAGGCTAGCCGCTACCATATTGGACAACATATGTCTACAGTCACAGAGCTGGGATGCAACACAAGGTCTCTGATTTTAAATCATTTTCTCTTTTTACCACCCCATGCAGAACTCTAGGTCAAGGTGGGCTTTTTCTGTGGGGCAGGAGATTTATGATGGCAGGAGCTTGAAGAAGGCTTCCAGGTGGGTGGTAGGGGTGGTGGCTTCCTGTGAGATGTCACTAGCAGGGTGAGGAAGAAGGTGCATCTTCCGAGTATTCAAAAGTGTTGTGGGCTTCCCTAGGTTGAGAGGGGAAGAGAGAAGTTCATTTATTCTTTATCTGTGTAAGAATATCTTTACACAGTTATTCATATCACTGTATCTCCAATGACTGGCATTGAACTCAGCAACACATCCAATTCCCATCGCTGGAGATAGACCTGTGAACAAGGCAAAGGTGGCCCTTCTCTCAGGGAGCTTACTTACCATCCACTGGAAAAGGCAGGTAAAGCAGGTAAGCAAAGAAACTGGTAATTAATTACAAATAGCAATAAAAGCTGGGGACTACAATAGTTGTTTGATATGTTCACTGATTCGGTTTCCTAAAGATGAGTGGTTAAAGAAATGCCCTAAGAGTTCAGAGGTGAGAGAGCCATTTGTCTCTGGTTGAAGCGCCCAATTTCCTTTGGCAAATACTCGTGGTGCCGCAGAAACACAAACTTGTGACAACCTCACAAGGATCAGCCCTCTGGAGCCTACGCCCACCCAGCTTCTCAGACAGCAGCTTGACGTCCTCTAGATCTGGCCTGGTTTCTTTCTATGAGTTCAGCCGGTCGGGGGGGTGGGGGGTGGTGTAGATAAAATTGTGACAGGGAAAATGATCACATGGGGTTTTAGTTCAGTTTAAAGCTCCAAATTCTATACTGAATAGGCCACAGTATTATTCTGGCATCTGCACCTATGCGTGGGTGCACTTGTGCTTTCAGGGAGTAACAGTGGTTAAGACATAGATGTTCAAATCCTCATAGCCCTTAAATATAATCTAAAAGAGACACAGGTATACAAATAACTAAAATTCAAAGGAAAGTGACAGAAAAGATAAGCATTGCATTCCTGATGAGGAAGCGGCCATTCTTGCTGAACAGAATCAGGAAAAAAATGTATTAAAAAAGTAGCCTTGGAGGTGGCACTTGAAACAGTCTATCAGAGAATGATGGGGATGGGGCATTTCACATAAAGAAAGTGGCAGAAGCAAAGAAACAGAGGTAGGAGAGCTCTGAGGGAATGAAAACTAAAGCTACAGTGTTGGACGGGGCAGTGATAGAGGGGAAACTGGAAGGTGACCAGGAGCCTGATTGTCAAGATAAGGAAGGTACCTTGCCTTGTTGTCAACAGGGAGCCATTGAAACTGTCTGAGCCTGTGGTAACATACTTAGGCTGAGTTAACACTAATTAATCTAGTGACAGAGGATGGCTTGTGGTGGGGAGAAGCTGAAGCTAGGAAGTCAGCTGAGCGCTATTTGTGTGGTCTAGGGAAGAAGGGCCGTGGGTCCGAACAAGAGCAGGGACAGAGGATAATGGGCGGTCACCTCCTATCTCTTTAGCTAAAGACAAAGGAGAGGATCAGAGTCCAAAATGGTGCTGAGATTCCCAGCCTAAGTGACCAAAGAAATGGCAATAAAGAGAAGTAGGAAAGTCAGGAAGAAAATCTGGAAAATTCAACCATTCCAATAGAAATGTCAAGCAAGACAACAAAACGGAAACAGGTTTTGTTGAGGGCTGACTGCTGGCTCGAGGGAGGGGGGTGGGGTGGAGCTGTCACTCTGGGGGTGGAGAGGAGCCTGGCAGGTTCACAGGAGCTCATGAACAAACCTCGTGAGAAGGAGAACCTTAAGGTCAAGGATAACCCTTAGAAATGGTGGAGGAGACAGAGATGAAGGAGAGGAGGTTCAAGGGGAGAACAGAAGGGCAAATCTCCTCAGATGCAAGGGAGGGGGCGTTGTATGAGAGAGCGAGCCACTTAAGTCTACATACACGTTCAACTCCCATCACTGGAGATACACCAATGAACAAGGCAAAGGTGGCCCTTCTCTCAGGGAGCTTACTTACCATCCAGTTTGGAAAAGGCAGATAAAGCACATAAGCAAAGAAACTGGTAATTAATTATAAATAACAATAAATGTGGCTCGGTGCCCGTAGCTCAGTGAGTAGGGCACCAGCCACTTACGTCAAGGCTGGCGGGTTCAAGCCCGACCTGGGCCTGCTAACCTAGGGTGACCAGATGTCCCAATTTTGGCGGGACAGTTCCACTTTTCAACAATTTGTCCCGTGTCCTGCAACATTCTAAAAAAGTCCCGATTTTTGGAAAGAATGCACGGACGGGCTGAAGAACAAGAGGGGAATGTACGGTTTTCGGCCACCATATGGCTATTTCACCAGAATATGAGTTTTATATTATTTTTGTTAATTTTATAATGTTAAACTGTAATAAATAATTGCTGAGCAGTGATTATCGAGAACTGCTTATCAAAGTTTGCATTGTTGT
>CAUYTI010104221.1:0-29854 GCA_963575145.1 Galago senegalensis | reverse complement strand
AGAACCTTGAAGTTTCCTGCTGTCTCATGCCAGAGTTCTGAACTGAACTTTTCAGGTGGGTGAATATTGAGCCCTAGAGGCTAATTCAGAGACTCGGTAGTCTGGTGGTGTTTCTGCTGCCTCAACAGATGGCTTCCAAGATTGTTCCAGTCATTGCTTTTCCATCCACTGCAAAGGAAGCTTGTCATCAAGCCAATCAGAAAGTGCACATGTGTGTCTGCTCATGTTTCATTTGTCAGAGACAGCCACATGGCCATAGCTGAAGATAAGCTGGAGGTTACGGCTCTAAATAGGGGCTGAGGCTGGAGCATATGCTAAGTACAAGGTGCTATTATTAAAGAAAGGAAGAATGCATCTTGCTTCACAGCTAGCAATATCTTTTATACCCTGTAAACCCAGGACAACTTTGGTGCCCTAAAATGAGTCATTTTTCACTTTACTAATAGCAATTGATTGCCTACTGTACGGGTGGACATATCTCTTCCTCAGACTGCTGCAATCTAAATGCCCAGAAATAGACAAGATGTCTTAAAAAGTCCCTATTCCAATCAATATGGTGATGATCCATCCTAGCATACTGGGGACAGTCCTATCTCTCACCTACCACGACAGTCATTAATAATAATAATGATTATAATCGTTACTCTACTCATCAATCATCTATCAAATTACTTGGAACCACCTCAGCAGATTCTTCTTAGGAAGTTTTGAACCTGGTCTGGAGAATTAGAATTCTAAGCCTTATTTCAGATTTTCAATACCCTTGTGAGATCATAATGATGCAAACATATATTTTCCTTGGTATCTCTTATAGACTAGAAAATGGCAGTCTCTTAAACATTTCTTGTGTGTATACATTGCTCCCTTTCCACATATACTATTAATTTTTCTCAAAATACTAATGTAACATTTACTTGCCATATTTATTATTTCACAAGTGATGAATAAGAGTACATGTTTCAGCATCCTTTTCTGTCATTGTTTACATCATAGTTAAGTCCATGGCCTCTCTGTGTAGCACAGACTATTACATAAAATTTAGTAAAAGCTGGCCTTTGGAAACTCAATATATGGCTATCATTTGTGAATACCAATTGATACTTGGCTGAGACTCTATGCTAAAAGGGAAGGAGAGTATAACAACCTGACCTATAGTCATAAAATTCTTATACTTTGCATTATTTGCCTTGATGATTTATCATTTATATTACTACAAAAATCTTTGGAAAAGAATACCTTTTTGCTTTCAAAAAAATTGTTATCATATATGTTAATTTCCTCCCTATTCACTTTTTGTGAAAAGTTCTAAAATATTAATTGATAGACATAGGCATGTTTGGTACAGGAGGAAAAAAAGAACCATACTTTCCTAAATATGCATTTAAATATTTATTTTACAATTCTAAGATTATAAAACTAAATAATGGTTTAATAGAAATAGATAACTTGCTAATAATAACTGTTTTAATAATCTGTAATTGAATATCAATTACAATTTCTGGTCTTTTTATATCTTAGAAAATATAAAGCAGAATGCTTTCCATGTTAGAACTCTGGGGAAGAAATGTTCTGTCACTGTTAGAAAAACTAATTAACAAGATAGCATTACGATAAAATGAAAATTCAATTCTGTGTGCCTCTATGAATAAAACTAGATCCTCACCCAAAATGTTAGTATTTTCTCCCAAGTCCCTGTTTGATTAACAGTCACACGTCAGAAATATGTGCCTCAAGATAATTTATGTTCCATCAAAATTTCCTTTCTTCCCAGGAAGATGTTTCTGTTGCAAGATAAATTAGTAATCTTGAAGGATGTTAGTATATTGAGGTTGGGTTGGATTCTTCAGCCTTTTGCAATTCAAATGTGGAGTAACATAAGTAAAATATCCATCATGAGCTGTTTCTCCTCAATACTGATGGCACAGAATTTCCCTGAAAATTATTTCTGCTTTCTTGCCAGAGTCAGGTGTTGGTATGTGCAGAAATGGAGCACTGAATTCAAAAATATGTGGACACAAATGAGTCCCAGGAACTTCAAAGTGCATTTGGATATTAGGTTTCTGATAGCAAAATATATCTGTAGTCATCTAAAATTTATGTGTTTGTTATTTGGTCCTAGCCCCAGGGAAGTTCTCAGATGCTTATTTTGTAGAATTTATGAGCAAGCTCTACCTTTCACTTTAAACTGGACTGTCCCTGAGCCATAGCTCGGATTCATCAAGTGTCATTTGCATAAGTGAATTCACATGTGACTGTTGGGGCCTCCTAGCTATTTCATTCTGTATCCTCTGCCTCTCCAGTTTGATCATGTTTTCTCTTAGTCAGAGGTGGTGCTTGCTATCACTTTTGCATAATCCTTTCACTTGGGAGAAGAAGTGGTGAGGACCCCTGATTTCTACCTATTGAAGGATGTCAGTTTTCCATAATAGTACAACTAGGAGAAATAATATCCTCATAGTAAATGAGTTTTAAAATAATTGCAATGCCTTGGAACAGGTGCAATAACGCTAAAAGAATGCTAAATATAGCAGTGAGGTTTAATGGATAAAATCCAAATTTTTTACCACTTAAAATACAGTACAGTTTGAAAGAAACTTATTTGCAGTAAACTCATATTGAAATGGGTGTGTGTGCCCTTTTTTGCACTTATGTGTGTGAGAAAGAGAGGCATGGCTTATTGTACTGACTCTGCTATTATATCATTTATAAAACTTACATTGGAAACAAAGTCCTCTTAAGATATCATAAAAATAAAATGTATTCCTAAAGTATTAATGGGTCTTCATTTGTTTAGTAGACATTTCATGATCTCTTCTTATGTAAGAAGTACTCTTCTAGGCACTATGAATATCATGTGGAGCCAAACCAACCAGGTCCCTGGCTTTCTGGAGTTTCTAATCAAGGAGAAGGAGACAGTCAAGATCATTTTGGTGTTAAATACAATGAAGGAAAAATAGAAGAGTGATGGGAGGAGAATTTTCTGGGCATTGGAGTTAGGATGGATTGGCAAGGACTTTGAAGAGTTGATGCCTAGAATACGAGAAATGTCCAGATGATAAAGAGGGAAGAGTGCTCCCGCAGAGGGAGAGGAAATGCAGAGGTCATCAAGGGGGGATGCAGCTGGGGAACCTAAAGACAGTATTGTGTCTAGCTTTGGTCAGGGGGTCAGTGAAACGAGGTAAACTGGAAAGGTAACCAGAGCCCAGATTATGTAGGTCCACATAGGCCATGGTCAATGGTACTGGTTGAGTTCTCAGGACAGTCTCACTGGTTAGAAATTGTCATGTGGGACATTTACTAGATAGTGCTTTTAGTATCATTTTGGAAAATGGGGATGATGTGGGCAGGTGGGTCAAAGGGACAAGATGAGCTGTGCTGTAGTCAGCCAACTCCCAGGGAGCTCTGGAGCTGGGATGGCCCTTTACCGTTGTCCTGAGTCATATTGCAATGTTGGTCAGTGATTGGACAAGGGCTGCTCCTGAGGGGAAATGTGACCTTGGGAAAAGCAGTTTTCTTCATCTGGGAAAGGGAAAGCTGATTCCTGACGGCTGACTTGACAGCATTCCCAGCGGCAAGTGAAACAAATCCTTCATTCCTGAAGGGAAATCTGGTCATATGGATTTTATTTCAAGCACAGTGGGGAGGCACTGAGGAGTTTTGAAAATGCAATACTGTAGTCTGATTTATGTTCTGGGTTTCGAAGAATGAACTACACAGAATGCAGGCATAGAATCAGGGAAACCAAGTGTCCTCTTTGTGTAAAGGCAAGAAGTTCAGGAAAATTTGCACAGCACCTTTTGTCTTCATGACCAAAGGCCATAAGATTTGAACAAATTAAGGGAAATAAATTTTATTCAGAGTTAGAAGTTAGAATTAGGCCTCATAAAAATGTGTATATGATTTAATTGAATGTACCTTTGCTCAGCCTTTCCTGAGAAGGTTTGAAAGGAGAAGTCATCTGTAAGTAGGGTTTTAGTGAAGGCATGAAGGTGTATGTGTGTTTGTCTTTGTGAAAAAGAGAAAGAACGAGAGAGAATGGGAAAGACTGAGAGAGGCAGTTTTAATTCTTTTTCTTTCTCTCTTCCTTTTACTGTTAACCTGAGTTTTGGCTTTAAGTTCTTCCTCCTCAAATGTCTGAATTGGTCACACATGATAGATGCTCGTGAGTTTCATCTCTTGGAAAGAATCTCCGAGTTTGTGTGAGACCTCATGCCCATTCCACAAGTGCTCACTGGGTGATTAACTATTAAAAAAATGATGGTAGATATGGCCAGAGGGCGATGAAACACAAGGAAAATCCTCATGGATATGGCAGAGTTTTATACCTTGAGAGTGATGGTGGCTACACAAAAGTACATGTGTGCTCAAGTGACATAAAACTCTACACATTTGCTGTGCGTATGTCAATGGCCTGGATTTGATTTGCACTACTGTTGTGCAATATAACCACCAGCAGAAACTGGGCTATGGGTATATAGGACCTCTCTGTGCTATCTTCCCAATTGCCTGAGAATATATAATTATTTTAAAATAAAAAGTTTTAAAAACTCTCTTCTGTGCATGGCAAATATGCTAAGCATGGCACTGCACACTCTCCTTGGACCATCATACCCACTCTGATGCCTGCACATTCATTGGGGACCTGAGAACCTCTATTTCATTCAGGCTTCTTCACTGAGGTCCAGAATACACACCATATGGCTCAGCCATGGTACCTCAAATTCAGTATGTCCAGCATATATTCTCTTTGCCAAAATGGATGTCTTATTAAAAATGGATGCCATAATACATAAAAAAATCATATTTATTACATTAATTTCACTTCCTCAAAACACCTTTAATGACTTCTTTGGTTCTTGCAACATTCATCCTAATTGGTTAGTACAAATGTTATTAAGGGCTAAAGAAATCAAAAAGAGATGTTAGCTGACTCATCTGAAGAATACAATTAATGTAGCAGAAGAATAAATAAAAGAACCCACATCTTCTGATTTCAGTGGTTTCTTCAACATACTATTATTGCCATCTCAAGTAAAATACTAGTGCATCTTTGATATAACACATGCAAACAATGTAAAAGTTGCATGTTTATCCTTTGCTTCCTAAAGCACCTGATTAAGTTGCTCTTGAAGGAAACCCACATGAAGTAGGCCTAAATTCATGGGCATTTTAAACAGGCATCCAAACACAATGTTTCTCATCACTCATTCAGCCTGTTTTACTCTCATTTGAACTCTGCTTCTTTGTGCTTTAATTGCAGGGGATGGGGCTCTGAATGTGACAAGGTATGGCATGCAGCTTTGGCTTTCTTGAGGCTTTAAGACCAATCAGAAAAACTCACATTCTTAAGGAGAGAAAAACCCTGAAATAGTACAAAGTCTCTGACATCTGTTTCCCTCATTTATTTGAATCTTTTAAGATCAGCTTATCTCTCTTGGCTCTTAGAGTCTTAAATTAAAAACATTGCTTTGATTTATGTATTTTGCTGTGATTTATGCACTGTTAAAATGAATATCAGATGGCTTTGCATTTTTGCAAAGGCAATAGCTCAACCAGGTAAGCTTTATCTTATCATCGGAAAACTAAGATGCTGAGACATGGGTATCAAATAGCATCGCTTAATTGCCGTAACTGCTTCAATATTTTAAAGAATTGGCTTTAACAAAAAATAATTTAAATTGTGTTATAAGATACATATCCAGCAGACATTTATTCAGTATCTGGACATAGCTACAGAAAGCCAAGAGAGATGTTTCACCAAGGAAGTTAGGCAGAGGTACAGACACATTCCATTTTAAAGAGAAGCAGATGACTGGAGGAAAAGGCACCACTAAAGAGAAGTATTTGGATTATACAAATGTGAGATGATCTTCAAGACAGCAGGAATCCCTCAAAAGAGAAACAATAATCAAGTAAATATTAAACATTCGGTTAAATGCCTAGAGCAGCTCTTGTTAGATACTTTCATAGGAAACTTGACTCTGATGAACCACAATGGAATCCACAGAGGTTGCTAATAAGCCTTGATTTCCAAGTTTATTCCTATTTCTTTCAGATGAATGACTTGATGACAGAAAGTCAGAAGACACGAGACGCTACACTGTCCCTTAATCTGCTGTTCCAACCGCAGATGTGCCTCTGCTTCCCTTGACTAGTGAAGGGCGGCTGAGATGGATTGGGCCCACTGACATGACATTTATTTAATGAATGCCACATCTGAGGTCAGGATGTCACATGTGTGTTGCAGGGGGTAGCTATAAAATAACATAGGTGCAAATTCTGTTGCATGATCTAGGTGGTGATACCAGAGTCTTACTGAATCGTATGACGATTTTACATTTGCTTGTGCCAGGCTACATGTAAACCGAGATTAGTGAACATGAAAGCTGTGGGAGAATCTTCCCGATCACCTAGTGAGACACGTGGCTCCCTTAACTCTTCAACTCGGTGATGTGCAGCTCTTTGATCTAAACCTCGCACTTTTTCTGAGTGTTATCGCTCACTAGAGAGGCAGCTAATTGACAGAGAACGTGTCTTTTCTCCCCAGATTATGAGTGAGGCCTTGAGACTATGTCACAGAATAACTGATTTTGTCTTTGAGGAACCTTAATAAATACCCCTCTCTCTCCTTCAGGAGTAGTCCACGTGAATTGTTATGTGGTGGGAGCAGTGAGAGCAGAACCAAAGAGAGAAGAGAGGGTTCAGGAGGGAGGAAGAAGTGGCCACATTCTCAGCCTAACACAGTCATTTAAAAACTTCTAGACTGGGCAGAAAGTGTGGGGATCCTATTTTGGGAAGGGGATTGAAAGGAGGAGGCCAGTGAGTCCAGCAAAGTCACTGGGTGGGTACTTGCTCCTCCCACCTTTCTCCTGTTACTTCTACCAAATACCTAAGCCCACTTGTGACTGTGTGTGTTGATTCACATCTAAATAGGGCACCTGGGTATGAAAGAACTTCCTAAGAACCTAGAATGGAAACATTGTTCACTCCCAAGTGTTCTGGGACCTGAAAAAAAGACCACAAACTTGATTCTTGACCTTTACTTTAAACTTCCTGGTTTATGGCAAAGTTTATTATTATTATTATTATTTGTTTGTTTTCCTTATGATACAGCTAGTAGGGAATAGCTGAAAATTACAGAGGATAGAAAGATAACTCATGACTGGAAACAACAAAGCAGCTAACATATTTGTGTGTTCATAATCACATATAGGTAGGTAGTTATGTAGGAAGTACCTCTTGATCTGTACGGGTTTTGCAAAAAAAATGGAAGCAAACTACTCTTCTTCTAATTGAAACTGGTTAATATGTGCATATGAGTTAGCCTGATAATAAATTACTGATTTGAATATTGCAAAGTATAGAAAGATAACTTTTTCCCTACCATCTGGATTTTATTTTTCAGGTTTGGTCAATAATAATAAACTTAAAAAATACCAAAGTTTCCAGTAACCTTACATTTGCTTATTAGCTGATCATTTGATAATGAGATTTTCTTTTTGGAAATAGAGTCTCACTATGTCACCCTGGGTAGAGTGCTGTGGTGTCACAGCTCACAGCAACCTCAAACTCTTGGGCTTAAATGATTCTCTTGCCTCAGCTCTCAATGATAATGAGACATTGATTAACGCCCATACACAAGAGAAAAAGTGACAAAAGCATACAGGAGATTTGTCTGGAGCAGCATTTATTCAAAGTTATGATTATATAGCACTGGTAACTGGATGAAAATACAACCTTTAGAAAAATCACTTTTGAATAAAACAAATAGGAGATTTTGAAGTTTTTGTTCCTGTTTTTCCCAATGTTTCCTCTCATGACTTATAACCCCAAAGGAGAATTTAGTAGTATTCTTTTTTCTGCTTTCAGAAGGGACTATCGTTCTCCAGTTTCAAAAATAACTTAAATCTAAAATTGAGCTAATATTTTGTCTTAAAAGTTTTTAAAACTGTGGTACCAAATAAGTATAAACTCACTCTAAGACCTGCTTAGTTTAAAATGGCTAATCTAAATCACCCCAAATATTTATACTGAAATAAGATTAAACTGTGAACATTTTGATATCCAGCTATTTGTTTTGTATGTTTGCTTTGTATATTTCCAATTATCTCCTGCTTCACTTGCATTGACTGCACTTATTTTCATTTTATTTAGATCTTTGGCACAGTGCTCATATTGCTCTTTTCAAAGTGTGTTTTTTGATGTAATTACAATAAGTTATGTTTAAAATTGGATTACTATAATAGTTCTTACAAAGATGGTATTATGGTACAAGTGCTGAATATGTTTTTTCTTGCCATCAGTATCAGAAGTTACTAATAGAAAGGGTTGAAAATGAGTTGTCTGAATATTATCTCAGGTTGCCGTTTGTATACCTTGCTCTCCTTTTGGATCTATAATGGTATAACCAAAATACTATAATTTTTGAGTTTATATAATGTTGCACAAAACACTGAAATACAAGATACAGAGGAGCGGTCCTTATTTTGAGGAAATAAGAGACTCTTTCCTGACATTTGATTCAATCCATGTGCAATGAGGAAGCAATGAATCTTTGTTTATTTAAAGTCCTGAGTGACTTAGAAAGTGTGGAGGGAGGGCATAGATGTGAAGCAAATATATTATCTTATGATATCTATTTTACTGTAACCTACTTTCCATGGTATTAGGAAAAGTATAATAAAAAGGAAGAATGATTGAAAGGTCTTTGATCAAATCCTCCCTGAATTATTCCATAAAACACTGGCAAAACAGTATTACTCCACAGATCTCAAGCCAGGCCTGAAATTGAATTACTGCTTTGGTACTCAATCTCTTTGAATATCATTATTTTCCAAAATATGTAAAAGTGGGGATAGATGGAGATTAATTTACTCTGAGCATCCTGACCATTTAATCATCCGTGCTGCACAGAGATAAATAAAATGTTCTTGGGGGCTGGGCGACTGAAGATATTGTTTAACTTCCCCTTTCGCCCATGATGATTTAGAAACAACTAATGGGAAGAGATGTTTTACATGAGAATCTGTGGTTCCGGGAGGATTAGTTCCCAAGCTACAATTCAATAAACATTTCTGAGACAAATGTTAATCCTGAGTATTCAAACTAGCTTAATATTAATTCAGCCCCTGTTCCTACCTTATACTGCATTCGAGATTGATGAATTTGAATCTCATTTCTTACAGAAAGGCCACCTTTTAAAAAATGCAATGCCAATGGCAGAAAATAAATTAAGAGAGATCCCGCTGTGGTTCCCGCTCCTGCACCAGGAGACTACGTGTCTTTCATTACACGTATCTCAGAAACAGCAGTGGGATGACATGTTCACATATACGGACACAGTGGTCTGGACTCTGAAAATACTTCTAGTTTTCTTTTTAAAAGGCAATAAAACCCAGTTCTGTGGATCTAATAAGATTAACAGCTTTTGTACATTCTTCCTTATCCAAAGCTTTGCCTGCGAACGTTTTGTGCTTTCTCCACCTCAGTCCAAAAACATGAAGTGAAAAATTACAGAAATAAACAATTCATAAGTTCTCAATTGTGTGTGGTTCTGAGTAGCAAGATGGCATCTTGCACCATTTCACTCCCTCCCAGCCAGGGTGTGAACCATCCCTTTGTCCCACTTATCCATGCAGTAGATACGACCTGCTCACTAGCTGTCAGCCTCGTCTGCTCCTAACATATGACCATGACAGCATCCTGGCTGAATGATGCAGGACCACCCAAAGCAGATGATCCTACTCCTGCTGCATCATCAGATAGTCAACAGTATCCTAATGCTTTTTCATGGAACCTACACTATTCACCTCACTCCTTCTCATGAAGTAGGTGTTTTATCCTCTCATATCATAACAAGAAGGGTGAGTACAGTGCAGTAAGAAGTTTAGAGAGACAAAGATTACATTTATATAACTTTTATTAAAGCATGTTGTTATGATTGGCCTATTTTATTATTTTTGTTGTTAATATCTTACTGTGTCTAATTTATAAGCTAAACGTAGTACATATAGGGTTCAGTACCATCCTCAGTTTCAGACATCCATTGGGAAGTCTTGGAAAGTATCTCCTGCAGGTAAGGGGGCAGGGCTGCTGTGTACAGTGGTTTATTAATTGTTGTTGTTTATTTTATTTGATTCGCACAATTAGATTTCACATATACTTTCTTTACTATCACTAATATCAATGGTCACTGACAAAGTTAGCTCTCTAAATAGTATTCATGAGTGCCAAAACACAATCTTTGAATTCATAGGTAAGGAATCTGGGACTGTGAAATGTGAGATGACTTCCCAAGGTCACCTTGCATCAAGTTCTGTAGTGACATCAGGCTCGGCCTTCTCTTGGCATAGTTATTTCCTTGACTCCAGTCGTGCTACAGTGCTGGGAGATCTCTAGATGTGAATAGATAACACATATTTATCTTGCACTTAGATCCTGAGCACTTCAAAACAATCTCAAATAAGATTCTCACAAGAACACAATGTGGGGAAATTAGCATGGGAGTATAAGTTAAAACAAACATTTAGAATTGTATATTTATTTTATTTTTTAATAAAAACAAACATTTTGCTGTTAGATCTATTTTCAATATTAGCAGTATACACAAATTTGTGGAAAGAATTCTAGTAGCATAGACTCCTTTTAGTTTGCCAATAATGAGGACCTGTCCCCAAATGCCTAAATGAGATTACAAATATGATGCAATAAGTTGTTTATTTCAGTAAAAGGGATTAATTTTACCTTTACATTTTAGCCTGTTTTAAGTATCATGACCTAAAGTAAAATTATGTTTACACAAAAATTGAGATTTAATGACTAACCCACATATAGGCAATTAAACACTTTTGCACCATGAACCAAATCATCAGTTTTAACCACCTGTGCAAGAATCATGATGCCATTGAAATCGAAGCCACAGGCGATTGCATGATCATCCCTGGTTAGCCCAGGTTGTTTAATAGTAAATTCCAAAGCCCCTGCTGTATATATTTCTCCATTAACTACTAAGATAATAAATAATTTAAAAACCTTAATTTCTAAACCATGTAATGTTTAGAAATTGCATCTTGTTCAAAATCCCATTCTCATTCACTTAAGCAAAATCCTTCAAAAAGGTCAGATTTTCATTCTACAAAAAGGGCTGAAAACCTTGTCGAGCATTCAACAAGGTTTTGCTGATATATGAGTGAGTGAATGTATCAATGAATCCCTGATGGATCCTCTTAAGACTTTTTAGTTCTATCCTACATAAGTAGACTGAGCCAAACATATGATCAATAAACCATCTGGTATGAAACCAACACAACCTTCCTGTCACCAGAAAGAGTAGGTCAGACCAGAAGAGAGCATACTTCTGAAAAATGGGTGACTGTAACTAAAACTCATTTGTAATTTGCCTGATCTGAGTGTTCCTAGGAATCTTTATAATGGTCATATTCCTTGGTTTCTTGTGATTTCTGCTAATAGTTTAACTCCTGTCACCTCTTAAATGATGACACGGTGCATGCTGTCCAGTTACAGAGACAGTGGACCAGAGCCTTTGCCCTGTGAAGCAGAGAAACATGGCAGGTCCTGTATGGAAGTATCAGTGTCCCCCTGTAGAGCTTCGCTTGTTGCTTTGCTCTGACTTCTTTCCTGCTAACTTTATCTGGGCTCTTTCTTGGGCTTCTTCCGTCCAGTGCACAAGTGTATTTGAAGATGGTGTGAAACACTATGATCTAGAGCTGCCCTAGTCTTTCATAGGAGCTTGGGATTAGCTACAGAAGTTGCAGGTCCCACATTGCATATCCATGAAACCAGCCCTGTAGGAGGTCGCTATCCAAGAAACACAGACCCTCCTCCCTCTGGTGTCAGAGCTCTGATTTGGAGTTTGTAACTGCTGGAGCTCATTTCATTCTGGAGGATGTTCTTGTTGTGCCTGTCGAAGGAAGACATTCACTCAACCCACAGGGTGGCCACGTCTGCTTGACTCAGATATAGGCTGCCTGTCAGCGTCCATCAAACTGCTGTCATTTCTCAAATCCGAACATCAGATGTTGTATTTCTTCATACTATGTACAGAACTGTGAGAAAGAAATTACTATAACAACACTGTAGATTTTGTCATATTTTCATGTTGATTCTTGACCTTGTGCATATACATGAATTTTTTAGGCCTTAACCATGAGAAAAAAGTATACCACATTTGTTGAAATACCACACAATTAAACCAACATTCACTGGACTAACAAAAATCCTGGCCTTTCTTGTTCTTTCTTGTCCCAGTTATTCCTTCTAGAAATCTGGAACTGTGGATATATCTTCACAAGTGCACATATGTGTGCAGTTGTGTGGAGAAAAGGCAGGGATGGGATTAAAATGTATATTAAGAAGTATCTGCCTGAAGCTCTATCCTCCCTGGATCTGTTGTCTAGCCTTCCCCATCACTGATTATAGTAGTTCCAACACATGAAAACTGCCACTGGTCTCTGCACTGGTGTGTCCACTGCTCTTTTTATAAGTTGGTCCCAAAGCACTATCTCAGCACCTCAAAACACAGTGTCCTAATTTGAGTTTTGCAGAAGCAGGCCCTGAGTAAATGACTTGAATGAAGATAATTTACTTGAAAGATAAAGGAACATTGGTGTCTTAGTCTGTTCAGCCTGCTATGACAGAAATACAGGGTGTTCATAAAATTTATGCACAATTTAAAATATTTTTTAATTTAAAATTGGACGTGAACTTTATGGATAG
Source organism: Galago senegalensis (assembly GCA_963575145.1). Taxonomy (NCBI): domain Eukaryota; kingdom Metazoa; phylum Chordata; class Mammalia; order Primates; family Galagidae; genus Galago; species Galago senegalensis. The sequence continues at coordinate 17,119 of CAUYTI010104221.1, read as the reverse complement.
TTTATACTATAGACTAGATAGCGTATAAACAGCAGAAATTTATTTCTTACAGTTCTGGAAGCTGGGAAGTCCAAGATGGAGGAGCTGAGAGATTTGGCATCTGGTGAAGGCCTGCTTCCCAGTTCATAGATCACTGTCTTCTTGTGTCCTCAGTGTGGACAGCAGCCAGAAACAAGCTCTCTTTGGACATACATAAGAGCTCTAATCTTATTCATAAAAGTTCCATTCTTGTGACCTTGTCTAACCGTAATTACCTCCCAAAGACTCCACCTCCAAATATTATCATAGAGGGCATAGAGTCTTCACATATGAATTTGGGGTGGGGAAAACAAACATTCAGCCCATAGCAATCAGTAAGGAAAAGAAGAAAGGAGACTGGAAAGAAAGGCAGCGGACACCTGGGTAACCTGAGCTTAATGCCTCGGGGGGACTCTCGAGGACTGAGACTAGCACAGTCTTTGAGATACTCCAGAGGGAGGAAGCTGACAGATTTCTACAGGAACTCCAGTCAATGACAGATTGAGGACGGTTCCCAGGAGGCATTAATTCCCTGGCTTTTGTGGCCTGCCCCATTCTGGAGGCAAGAGAATATCCTCAGGCAAAGAGGTGCAATTTCTGACAGTTAAAGGTCAGCTCTGTGGGTACCGAAGTGTTAAAGATGAGGGGCTATTGGTGGGGCACTAAAGCATTGCCCACCTGTCTAGAGACAGAGCCTCTACATCAGGGGTGTTTGAGCTGGTAATCACACAGATGGTTCTCTGCCCTCCTAACTTCTCCCTACCAGAGATTACAGAGAGACACACACTGGGGCTACAGCAGGGACAGGGATGCCAGGCCAGTGTAAACCCAGTATATACCCAGCTTTCCTCTGATTCTGAAATCAATCCCAGCAACACTCAATTACTTTTGTCTAGTATGATCTGCTTTTTGGTACAAAAAAATCAAAAAAATGTGTAGATATCTGGACACAAATAATGAGCTGAGTTCAAGTTATTTCCTCCAGGGTAAGGAATCAAGGAATCAAGGGATATGTTTGGAAATGGGGTACTGGTTTCCCTAAAGCTTTCACAACTAGTGACCAGTTTTGGAACTTTCTGTGAGAGTTAGGAGGCTGATTCATGTAAAATAACTAGAATGCTCTTAATGGGACAGTGTGATAAATTTGTGTACTCCAACTACCATTCATTCTTGCTCAGCCATATAATTCTGAAATGACTTGGGATGGCAGGTGTACACCTGAAGGACTATGTTTTCTAGTCTCACTTGAAGCTAATTATGATCACATAACAAAACTGTGGCTAATAAAATATCAATGGATGAATTAATATGGGGGGAATTTCCAGATGTTTATTAAAAGAAATGCTGTGCTAATGCCCTCCTTCCTTTCTCTCCTCACTGGAACATAGAATAACTAGGGCTCTGGATAGAACCTTGGGCCAGGAGTTGACCCTAAGAATGGAATATATTTTCTCAGAATGATGCAACAGAAAATGAGGAAACTATGTTCTCAGTTATACCAGGAGGGCAGTTTATCATCCCTTGAGTATTTTCCTTAGGAATTGTTTTATATAAAAGAAATTAATGTTTGGCTTGCTGAAGACACTATCAGATTTGTTTTCCTGCTATATGTAACTGAACATATTTTTTACTAATATAGAAGGTGTTATCTGCATTCCCACACCAACCTACTGAGGTCTAATCTCTATCTCGCTGCAGTGTTGTTACACATAATTGCCATCATCCTATTTTGTTTCTCAAGTAATTTTATTGGTTATCATTTTTAATGGTCCTTTCAAATTTTCTTAGCTTTTGTTTTTTGAACATATATGAAAGCTGTCTGGGAAACATCCAGCCATGTAATATGGAAAATAGAAACGTACATGGCTGTATACTTTCCGGACAGCCCTCATTTTGTAGATATATATAAAAATATATTATATACACATAATAAATAAGTAAATAAGCCATCCACATACTGGATGGCTTTCCATATTAAAGCCATCCAGTAAGTGTTTAATTTATTTGGCCATTTTTCCAATGCTGGACATGAAGTTGTATCTCATAATTATAGATGAGGCCACAGTCTTCAGCTTTGTGCATCTTATTTCATTTCGTTGAGTTTTGTTGTCGATGTACTTCTCTTATGAAAATGTCATGAGGTGAAAATTGTTTTCAGGCTGCCTTATCCGTTATCATTTCAAACAACACAGCCTCTGCTACGCTCTCCTCCCCATTTCAGTGGCACATTTTTCTTTAGATTACGCATCACATGCTGGGATCCCACCTCTGGCCCGCTGATTTCTCCCTACTCTGTCCCAACTTCTTTTGTCAGAAGATTCTCCAATATGATCACATTTTTCACAGAGAAAGTTGCTAAGGAGGATGAATTACCCATATAGGGCCTTTGGTTTTAAATTCATGTAGCAATGTTCGCCTGTCAATCTTAAGTACCTTTGAGGAGCACTCCCATGTTGATCATTTTCATCTACTTTTTGGATAAGGAAAGGAAGATTTAGAATAGCTTCAACTTCAGTAAATGTCACTTAGATCACTGAGCTGGAATGGGGTTGAAATAGGTCACCGGAGCCAGCAGTTCTCACATCTGGCTGCTCAGTAATATCAAATATAGAGGTGACTTTAGTTACCAGCTAGCTGGTCTCTTCACTAACCTTTTGAAGCTGATTTGGGGGGAAAGCTTGTGGAAAAGTGAAGGGTAGGAGTTTGCATCAGTGAAAGCATCCCTAGGCGATGGTGATGAACTGCAGACCTGGGAATTACTGACGGTCACTTGTATACTAGTTAGTGTCCTTTGTATTTAAACCCCCCAGAATCACAGAAGTGTCTTTTTACTTTTCCCTTCTTTCTGATTCTACTGTCCTCTTGCCAGATCAGGTCTTCCTTGGCACCTGCCTGGATTATGAAACAGCTTTATGACTGGACCTCCCTCCACTTGACCATTAGCTGTTGTGGCACCACAAAGCTCAGCTCTAGCCTCCACTCTGCTTACTCTGAACTGCCTCACTGGGGGCCATAGCCACTTATACACACAGATGACACACATGGTTCTTTATTCAGCCCGACTCTCTCAACTGAGTTCTCAATACATCTTTATAACTGACATTTGACGTCTTCTCTTGAATAACTTGAAATTCAACCATCTTCACCATCTTCTCCCCAACGTCCTCCAAGATTTCTTATCATAAAATTCGATCTTCTCTGGCATTCACATAACTTCTTATCTGACCACAAGCCACATTTCAAACCCTGCTTCTACCTCCAAGCTTGCAGCTTACCCCGGGGCACAGACCAGGTTTTGTTTCCTCTGGTCACTCTGTCTGCTCATTCTCTGTCTTTGCTGATGTTCCTAGCCTGAGATATCCTTCTTTCACATCTCCAACTGGCTTATCTGGTCTTGGGAAAGCCCCTTCCAACTTCATTTTTCCAAGCACATATTTGCATATTTTACATGTTTGGTTTATTCTGTATGACTTGTTGTGTATCTTGTTTGATTTTTTATGGTAGTCTATTTTGTTATTTTCAAAAATTGCTAATATAGCATCATATCAGTCATAAACATCAATACACAAGGAGTGCTTCTGAGATTTTAAAAAATATCTCTTTCCAAAGATGAGAAATATTCTATAAAGGTTTATATCTTTATGATTCAATACGTGAGTAAGTTTCATTACTAGTTAAAGGGACTGGGAAAAACTGTGTGATGATTTGCCAGAACACCTGAAGAAAGATCTTCTATAGCAATGTGTACTGATTCTGATAATCAGACATTGGGTCATTCATTCATCCTTTCATTCATTGAGAATACTTTCCTAGGCTGTAGAAATAGAGCAATGAACGAGATCCACATGTCATACACTGTCAAGAGCTCATGTTCCTGTTAAGAAGATGCACAATTCACAGCTTAAAAAGAATGGGATGGAATAAATTCAATTTTTTTAATTGAATACCTAGAATATTATTTCCTAGAAATAATTTGACCCCAATCCAAAAAAAATTAAATTTAGTCCCATAACTTACTAGTAGCATAATTCTAAGTTCATTATTTGATCAAACATCCTAAGCTCATTATTTGATCAAAAATTCAATTTAGTGCCGTAACTTATTAGCATAATTCTAAGCTCATTATTCCATCATACAAATCTTACTTTCTCCATATGTAACGTGAGTTTTTGTGTGGAACAAAGGATCCAACATTCTTGATGTGTCTGGGTTCATCAGCAAAGCACCTGACCCATAGAAAGCCCCAGAAATCATGCTAACTATAATAGTAATAATAACAATAGACAAATATTGTCAGTAATGACTATTGGCAACAAATGACAGTTATCATCATTATTATTATCCTCATCATCTTTGGCAGATGCTGGCTCTGGGAGAATGAACAATCTCCTTCCTTTTTGCACACTCAGAACTGTCCACCACTCCCCATAATGTTCTCTGGGAATGAAATCATGCATGGCTAACTACTTACATGTACACTGACAAATGCTCTTTCACCTGACATTCATAGCTTCCTTCTGCTGTATTTATAAAGATCCCGTTTTTAGGTGGTACAAACATGGTTCAGAAAAATTTAGTCTCTTGCTCCAGGTCACATAGCAAATGCCACAAACATTGCCCAAAATTATGTCAAGCCTGCCAGGTAGCTTTGACTTTAGTTTTTTTCCTAGAGGCAGGATAATTCTGAGTGAAAAAGAGGAGAAAGTCATTTTAAAAATGTGAATACAAATATCCTCATGAGGATGAGTTTGTACCTTGCTATTTACAGGTCTCTCTATTGTTAAAAACACACACAATGGGAAAAGTTCAGAGGAAGGAAAATGTAGCTGAAGCAACATAATGTACCTCAAGCCCTGGATACTTTATTGTAAGAGCGCTTCTTTGCTTTTTGTTACAGAGTGTACAGCTCTTGTATTGATTATTTCAACTTCTGTCCACGTCTATTGTATGAAAAAATTCCGTTTATGACTCTGAGAGCCAGAGCCAGAGAGAGCTTGTACAGGCCATACGTAAGAAGCAGCACTAGTTTGGGAAAACCTCCTAGCTTATTCCCCCCTCCCGCAGTGCTTTCTAATGTCCTCTGTAGATCAATGGCTGGCTACGCAATCTGAGAAGGAAAGGTGGAATAAGGCAGAGGTGGAGAGCAGATTGTGAGGCTTGTTTATCTATGGTTCCTATCTTTTAAATAAAAGCCAAGCATTAAATCCCAAGCCTCTTTGAAACCAGGAGCGTCCAGGTGCCGTGTCTTCTGATGCCTTCTTTCCCTACTTTTGTTACTTTTCTGTAGAGTGAACAAACAATGTCTGGAAGCAGCCGTTTTAACAATTACACAGCAGGAAAATTGCAGTGTCTATCCGTGGGCCTCATATATGAAATGCATGAACCACAGTATGTTGGAGTTGTCATGAAGCAGTTTTTTTTGTTATTTGCAGCTAACTGGAATAGCTGGGAGGAGACTGCCTGACTCTCAGAACTCTGGTAGACAGATGCCATGTTCCATCCTGTGTTCAGTAAGAATAGAACCTGTGGGCATTAAGTATCAAAAGACAATGCATTGGAAACATAAAGAACAGAGCTTTCATAATGTGTTATCAATAAATAGAGGTCAAGAGTAAAGTATTAGTTACTTCTTACTCAAGAATAGAATATCTCCTCCAGTGACATTTAACAAAAAATAAATTTAAGAAAAATGTATGTGAGGCCGGGTGGGTTGATTGCCTGAGCTCATAGGTTTGACACCAGCCTGAGCCAGAGTGATACTCTGTGTCCAACACAGCTGGGTGTTGCAGCAGGTGCCTGTAGTCCCAGCTACTTGGGAGGTTGAGAGAGGAGGATCGCTTGAGTCCAGGAGTTTGAGGTTGCTGTGAGCTGTGACACCATGGTACTGTACTGAAGGCAACAAAGTGAAACTCTGTTTCAAAAAAATAGAAAAAGAAAAAAGTATGTGAAGTCTGACTAATTATCTGAAATTACAATTATAATGAAAGAAATTATGAACCTCGGGGAAAATATGAGTTGAAGAAGCTGGAAATCTGGGAAACTGTGAGCAGTGACACTCCACTGAGGGCAACAAACTGAGACACTCTGTTTCTTTAAAAAAAAAAAAAAAAAAACTAAAAAGAGAAAAAGAAATCTGGGTAACTGGTCTCTCTTCAGAGTTCCACCAATTGCTTTTCATGTATTTTTAAGCAAATGAAATGAATTCATTGTGCTTAAGATTCCCTATATTTGAGCCAGGTGTGGTGCTGGCTCATGCCTATAATCCTAGCACTCTGGGAGGTAGAGGCAGGTGAATTGCCTGAACTCATGGGTTCCAGACCAGCCTGAGCCAGAGCCAGACCTTGTCTTGAAAAAATAGCCAGGCCTTGTGGCGGATGCCTACAGTCCCTGCTGCTCATGAGGCTGAAGAGAATCGCTTGAGCCCAAGAGTTTGAGGTAACTGTGTGCTGTGAGACCATGGTACTCCACTGAAGGTAATATCATAAGACTCTCTCTCTCTCTCTCTCAAAAAAAAGATTCCTTATATATATATTTTAATTAAATCATAGCTGTGTACATTAATGCAATCATGGAGTACAATGTGCTGGTTTTACATACAATTTGAAATGCTTTCATCAAACTGGCCAACATAGCCATCAGGGCATTTTCTTAGTTACTGTATTAAGACATTTATATTCTATACCTAGTAAATTTCACATATACCCTTGTAAGATACACCATAGGTGTGATCCCACCAATTACTCTCCCTCCACCCATCCTCCCCCCTCCCCTTTCCCCTTCTTCTTGGGCTATAATTGGGTTATACCTTTCACAAGAAAGCTATAAATTGGTTTCATGTAAGGCTGCATACATTGGATACTTTTTCTTCCATTCTTGAGATACTTTGCTAAATGTGAGCCCTAGTACTTTCTCTTAACTCTTTCTCTTAGGACAATAAATGTTTGTTAAGCACTTTGAGTATTTTCAAAGAGATAAAGAGTATTTAAGTGACCTGAATGTGTGCATTATTAATATTCTATTTCCTTGTATCTTAGGAAAAGATAACATCCTGCCTTTTTATTGTCAAGACATATTAGGACATTAGGCCAGTCATCACGTTGATACTTAGTGAAAATGAAATATGTTTATTTCCAATCTGAGTTGTGGTCAAACATGTTTTTGCTTTGAGTGATTAAAAAGACTTGGTAAATTTAATCAGGGATTATGCTGCAACTATTGCTGATGTATCTAGGCATCTGTCAAAATAGTCTACTGTATTTTGTTAATTAGGGCTAGCACTGTAATGTACTTGCAGAATTTATTCAGGGTTTATGATTTCCTGTCTCCACTTCCAAACTCAGTCTCAGTGTTCTGTGCCCCAGTCAGTGGCCTGCCCAGTCATTCAACCTATAAACCTGGAAAAGTAATACTGATAATAATGGCATCACCAAGACATGAAGATATCTTTACCTTATAAGCTCTTTTACATAAACATCTGCCCATTTGATCATTAAAACGTCAATGAAACTTACACTGGATGATAAGAACTTACTCCCTCATTTTCTAATACAAAACATCTAACAGACTATAGATTACAGCAACCAGGCTGCATCTTTTATTCATAAATTTTGGTGGAATTTGGGCTGGTTCCTATGATTTTGCCTACTACAGAAAAAGAGGGTTGTTGGGTTGCTCTAAGATTGTGGTCCCATTCTCTAACAGTATTCTCCACCCGACTTTTTGTTCAACTTTTCTACCTCTGTTTTCTGACCACATGAGGAATTCCTACCTGGTAACTTCTAAACTGTTTACGTACTAACAGCCCTCACCTCAGTGTCAACCATTCTACAGTTGCTTATCATTTGAACCAAATTAGAACGGTGAAAAAGTTCCCTAAGTGGGTGCCTGAGGAGGGGACTGAAATCAGAGCAATCGTTTTCAACCCTTGCCTTCTCTTATTCTATGCAACAATGAACCATTTGTCGATCAGATTGTGAGGAGTGATGAAAAATGGATTTTATACCACAACTGGGAGCAACCGGCTCTTACTCCAAAAAACAAAAAGGAAAGTAAATGTATTAGCCACTTCTGTTGAAAATAAGGCATTGGAGCAAATAAGCTTTCAAATTCTCATATGGTATTCAAGTTCATGGGAAAAAGACCCAGAACTATCTTTAAACAAATTTTTGTATTCTGGAGAATTTGATTTTCTAATAATTATAACTGAAAATGCAAATAATTTCAATTTTCAGATTTTTCAATACTTTTATTTGTATAATTTATAATGAATGGCTATGTTTTTTATTTTTGATAAATAAATAATATGCTAGCTAAATTTTTTTAAAAAAGAAACCTCCAAAACACTTCCCAAAGTTAAACTTGTAACCAAAAAAGGTCAGGGCCACTATGTGGTGGTTTGTTGACAGTATGATCCACTCCCGCTCCTTGAATCCTATCAAAGCCATTACATTTGAGAGGTATGCTCCACAGATCAGTGAGATATACTGGCTGGGGAAAAAGTAATACTTTCTTGACTATGGAAATGCAAAGATCTGGAATATTAATTATCAATATAAAATTACTATAATTTATTTTTTTTTTTGAGATAGAGTCTCATTATGCCACCCTTAGAAGAGAGCTATGGCATCATGGCTCACCACACTTAAACTCTTGGGCTTAAGCAGTTCTCTTACCTTAGCCTACCAAGTAGCTGGGACTACAGGCACTCTCCACAATGCCCACCTCTCCTATAATTTTTTTTTTTTTGAGACAGTCACTCTGTTGCCCAGGCTAGAGTGCCATGGCATCAATTTAGCTCACAGTAATCTCAAACTTCTGTGTTCAAGCGATCCAATGGCCTCAGCCTCCCGAGTACCTGGTACTGCAGGTGTGCACTACTGCTATGGGCTAATTTTTCTATTTTCAGTAGAGGTAAGGTAACACTCTTGCTCGGGTTGGCCTGAGTTCAAGCAGTCTACCCATCTCGGCCTCCCAGAGTGCTAGGATCATAGAGCCACACCACTTGGCCATAATTTCTTATTTATATTAAAGATGTTTTTCTTTTACCTGTCCTGGAGGGGTTAAGTGCTTACATTTTGGAACCAGGTTAATTGTCTAACATCAGCAATATGAAACTAGTGCTAATGACAGCATAGAAATGATATTAATACATTGCAAAGATCACATTTCTATATAACACTTTAAGTGAGACTGACTATTCCTTCTAAAAATTACAAAACTTAACCCTCCAATTTAGACCAGTGGCGAAGAAACTGAAAGTGAAAGGTCTGAGCTAGTACATATTTTGAAAGAATTGTAAATGTAATGTTTTCAAGTACGTGTGTATTTCACGAGTCAATCCAGGCTCATGGGGAAAACAAATGAGGGCTGGTGCCTGGTTTTCCAAGGCTCCTGGAAGGGTTTTCATGTTCTAATGCCTCAAGAATAGAATATAACCATAATTAAAAATAAAATATTCGCAGCAAATGCTCTTCTAGGTGTTTCTACAGATGAATTTTTGTACTCAGTAGATCAAAATGGATTGTCAGAGATGGGTTTCTGATGGTGAGAGAATGCAAAACCAGCACCCCAGACAGAGTATAACATGGGTGGCTGATCTCTGCTCTGATGGTCATATATAACCCATAGCACCTAAGTTTATTTGGTGCCAGCCTGAATCAGGCAAGCACAGAAAATTAAAACAAAATAAATGGAAATCCAACATATAGGACAAAAACTTTAACTTTTGAGGCTTAAAATCCAAATTGCATAATTTTAAAAACATGGTAATGGAAAAAATATTCATAACATCAATGTTCTCCAGCTTCCCTTCTTATGACTCTTCATCAACTGATGAAATGCTACTTACATTTAATGGTAGCACCTATACCTCGGACATGGATGGTGGATGTTAGAATCCCTATCAAATTTCTCTATTCCTTTTATTTGTTAATTTTTTTCATTTTCCAAAAACCTTTTCTTAATATTATTTAATCAGATATTATTGTTACATGTTTATTCAAAATGTGCCTAGCAATACTCAGATCGTATAGAGATAAAATCTTATGATCTCAGCATCTCAGATTGGGTTCACTGTGCTAACAATTCCAATTTCTAAAATGTCTTGATTGTATTTAAACTTCCTTCACAGAAATATGTCTTCATAAATATCTCTTTTATGAAAACAATTACAACATGAGAACATATATTTTGAAAGCAAAATTAATGAGACCATTAAAAGAATACTCAATCTCTATCTTAAATTCCTTTTATGTGATATTAAAAGTCCCAATCTTTTGTAGTGGCTTCTGCTGGCTGTATACTTATTTTGATTTTGCCACACCCCATATTACTGTTCTCTGATTATCAGTGTTTCTGCTTTATAATATATTCACATCACATCTCATGAGACATAAAAAGGATTATGCTGGGATAAGTGTTGTGGTCATCTAGGCTATTGCAAGATACTAGATTTTATTAATGCATTATCTTACTTACAACAACATGGAATCACCCTAAGATGATGTATATTGAAACACAAACACAGTATTTATAGTACCAAGTGTCAGCCTAGGTACAATAGAGAAACAGTAATTATGTTACAATTTAAGTATGGGATACTGTGCTTCCTGATTCAGGAAATGATGGAATAGTGTAAGCCCCAGACAAATTTGACTTGTGCACAATTGCTAGTAACAGCTACTTACACCCTCACTTTAGTCTTGGGTGACATGAATGTAGGGGGCACTGCAGTGCTGACCAGTCAGCAACCTGGCTACATGGCTGTCATTCTGAGTATCTCAGAGCTTCCCAACCCAACTCCCAAACAGAAGGATGCTGCATTTTCATGCCCAGACTCCTGTGCTCTCACTTCCTCACTTCAGATCACCTGTGCCCTAGAGAGTTGTTTCTTTTTGCCTGGTGACTGGGGACCATCTCTACAGGAGATCCTAGCAAACACTCTTGCCATCCACTGGACAGCAATCACATTTTTTTCAAGGTGAGTTGAATGCCCTTTTCAAATTTGTTCTTCCTTGGCTACCTTTCCTCTTTTCATTTTCATATTTGTTCTCATCACTTTTTAATAATTCTTTACATTAAATACCCCATGTTTAAATTGTAACATAATTACTGTTTCCCTATTGTATCTAGGCTGACACTTGAAAGTTTAGTGGACATTTTTATTTTATTTTATTTTATTTTTGAGACAGAGTTTCGGTTATTAACCCTTGGTAGAGTGCTGTGGCATCACAGCTCACAGCAACCTCCAAGTCTTGGGCTTAGTTGATTCTCTTGCCTCAGCCTCTTAAATAGCTAGGACTATAGGTGCCTGTTACAACACCGGCTATTCCAGTGGACATTTTTAATCCTTTTGCCACTGTGGAAGTTGGAATTTGATCAAAAGTTTCTGAGTGAGTTTACTTTTGTGGTGGAGGAGTGCACTGGTCATTGGGAGGATAGGTCTGAGAATATCCTGAAGAGCTAGTTTAGTTATGGCAAATTTCTTCAACATGTGAATGTCATTAAAGTATTTAATTTCTGCATCATAAATGAAACTCATTTCAGGTGGATACGGATCTTGGGTTGAAAGTTATTTTGTTTTAGGAGATTAAAAGTAGATGACCATCCTATTGTATCTTGAAAGATTTCAGCAGAGACATATGCAGTCATTCTAATATTCTTCCCCTTGTAGATTATGGTTTTCTTATGTCTGGCTGCGTTCAGAATGTTCTTCTTCATATTCAGTTTAGTGAAGTTAATTATGATGTTCCTGGGAGATGTCTTATTTGGGTTGAATCATGCTGTGGTTCTGAAACTATCTGCTATCTGAATTTCAGAATCCTTTGATATGCTTCAAAAGTTCTCTTTCATAATCTCATGAAAAAGAGCCTCTGTGCTTTGAGAAGCAACTTTGTCACCTTCAGGGATCCCTATAAGGCAAATATTAGTTTTCTTCAAATTATCCCAGAGCTTTCTGAGAGAATGATCCATTTTTTGCTCTCCATTTCTCATCCTCTTTGAGAGTTTAGGAGTGTTCAAAAGTTTTGTCTTTAATGTCAGAAATCCTTTCTTCTGCCTGCTCCATTCTGTTACTGAGAGATTCTACTGTGTTTCTCAGATCTTTGAGGGCTGCAAATTCTTGTCTCAGTGTATCTAAATCTTTAGTGATTTTGTGTTTGAATTTGTTGAATGCTTGAGACAACTTTTGAAATGCTCCTTGAATTTCTAATTCCAAATTTTCTTGTATTCTATTAATCTTATTTGCAATACAGATTCTGAATTCAATTTCTGATATCTCAGTCATCTGTTTATCAATGGGATCTTCAGTTGCATCTGCCATGTCCTTCCTTGGGAGGCAGGTTGATCTCCCTTGGTTATTCATGTTACCAGAGTTTTTTTTTTTTGCTGATTCCGCCCCATGATTATTTTACACCATTTGGCTAGATGAGCAGATAAGGAGAAGTTAGGCTGGGGGCTCCAGTAGTGATTATCCAGGCCTTTGCCCAAAAGCTGGGACTGGTGTCTATACCTTTTCCCTGAGAACTTTGCCAAGGACCCTTGCAGTGCTATGGCCTGAGAAACTGGGGGCCTGTTTGGTGTGGTGGGGGTAAGTGGCTCTGTCTTATTTTTAGTTAGTTTCTGTCCTACCCTAGTGAATCAGTTACTCTGGGTTGAAATACCAGCAATTAAGTCATCTCTTCCCCCACAGGCAACAATTGAAAAAGGAAAATAAAACCTTCCCACAACCACACACCTGGGGTACCACTGTGGATAGTCCTTGGGTGATTGACCCAGTTAAAGAGATCCTAATCAATTGTCCCAATCAGCACTGGTCTCAGGTGGGAGAGTTCAAAAGGTCTCCAGCAACTAGATAGCAGGGGTCTGCTGGAAGCTCAAGTGTTTACTCCAGTGCTCTGTGAGGTCAGAAGGACCTACCCAGCAAATAAATTAGTCTGGGAAAGTTGATGCCTCCTTCCCTACCTTGTACCTCTGTCACACCCAGTCACTGGTAACTCCATAGGAATGTGACCCATTACAATCCAATGAGCAGATTCTCCAGAGGTTTGCTGCTGCCTGAGTCACAGGGAGATGTATGTCTCCTCAGCCAGGTCACCGCTCTCTACCACTATCTGGCAGTGGGAGGCAAGGCCTGACAACCTCCGGTGCTTAATGGAGGCTGGGGTTGTTCACTCAGTTCCAACCCCACGCCTGACTGATGTTGCTGGCAGAACAGAACAACTTTGCAGAATTTGTTTCTGTCCTGGTTATATTCTCCTGCAGATCAGAAGCTGTTTGAGTCATAGAATCTGTGACTCAGCCCTGGTCTATGGTGCTGCCCAGTCTTGGCTGTAGTTTGTGTTGGGGAGGGCATGATTAGAGCTTATACTCAGCTGTCAGTTTCATCCTGTGCCTGCCTGCCTTTGTCTCAGCTATGTTCCCCTGAGGGCCAGGTGCATCTTAAGCTCAGTAAAGCAATCCTCTGGGTCAACTCTGCCCTAAGAGTCTGCCTGTATTCAGTCCCCATGCTCTGCCCATGCCAGTACTGCTGCAGGCATACCCTTTACTCATTGGGGCCTGCATTTCCTACCTAGATCTGTTCCTCCAGTGGCTTCCACTGGAGAAGATGCCTGGCTTCTTCTGGTTTCCCAGAGAGACAGGGAGCATCTGTCTGGAGTAGCCCCGCTTCTCTGTGCCTCGGGGCACTGCCAGTCCTGTATGGTTCCCTCTTAGTTGACCTTCTTCTCCTTACTCCCATACTGCAGAATCAGTACAGACCAGTAACAGCCCTTGCCCTGTCCATACCTCTTGAGAAAATGCCCAAGAAACTGAACTCTATGGGGGACAGGCTTCTAGACCTCGGGTGAGAGTGCTGGGAGTTCAGAATTGCAGGTAGAGAATATGTACAGTTTTATACAGTTTTATGCCTGGCAGGAGAGTGCCATGGCACCCTAGTAGGGGAAGGAGGTCCAGTTTTTATAGGGTCTCTCCTATGGGATAGAATGGGAGGCCATTTGAACTCTGCTCACTTGTTTGTATGGAGTATACTGCAAACCCTCCTCCTGGGGGAGGGAAGTCCCATCTGCTTGGCAATGGATTTTGTACCCTTTGTATCCTTGCTCACCTCAGCAGGGTTGATGTGTGTTCTTCACTTTTCTCTCTTGTCTCAGCTCCAAACCATTGGCTTACTTGCTAAACTTCTGCCCTTTAGCTCTCTTTCTGGACAGGAGCCTCTGTGGAAAGCTGGCTCCAGTCAGCCATATTGCCTCCACCGCCTGTCTGGATTTGTGTCAGTGCCCTCTATGACATTACTACAGTGACAGAAAAAGTCACCTAACAATGTATTTCTCTGAATGTATCCTTTTTGTTAAGCACTTTGTGACTGTATATGAATAGACTAGGTTTGGGGGAAAATTTGCTTTCTGGGCTGTACTAATTAGGGTGTCTCCTAAGCTGTTCTTCAGAAGAGATTCCCCCCAAAAAATATCTATAAATAAAATAGAATGTTTTTCTTCTCACTAATAATTTAGGATAGAAGGCAGGCATTTGTCCACAAGGCCATCAGTACTCAGGTGTGCCATGTTTACAGATGTTACAAGGCTTCCATCTTTCTCTGGGTCTAAGGAAGTTATTTCAGGTAATGTTGTCTACAGAGTCAAAGGCATTCACCAGTTCCAAGGTGGGTGGAGAGAACATGGAAGCCCAGCACCATTCTAGAAGATTTGAAGGGGAAGCTGTGCAGATAACTTTGGATCATGCTCATTACCCATGGTCATGTTCAGCTGGAAGTCTCTGCAGTTTTGGCCACACAGCTCAGCCAACACAGGTATATGTGGGCAGATCTATTAATAAACAGAAGAGGAAAACAGATAATGTAATGGCAGGGAACAATAACATTCAATTTAATACATACATAAGGATCAAAAATACTTCCTCACAAGAACCACTAAAGTTATTGTGCATGCATATACACACACGTCTCTATTTCTCTCTCCCTATATGTATAGGGAGAGATGTGTATAATACATATGTATGTGTGTGTAATGCATACATATGTATATAATTATATATAAATACACATACATATACATAACATACACAAAGAGGATGCCAAAAATATATACACATTTTAAGAAAGGAAAAAATGGTATTAGAGAAGTGGAAATCAATATATACAAATAACAAAAGGTAAATACAAGTCTTGTTTGAGCCCCTCTTATAATTGCAGAGGTCAAATGTGACTTGAGCATTACAATTTTAATATAGATTTTTCCGTGTTTAAAATGTGCAGTTTTGGCACCCTTTGTATATATATCTTAGCCTGAGAAAAGCACTACTCTGCTCCCTGGAAGCCCAAGGCACTTCTTACAGCAATAGAAGAGATCTCAGAGGACTAAGAATAGCATGATGTTTAAAAGGTCAAGAAAATTCACAGAACTGGAAGAAAACTCATTTTAAAAGGACAGAGCTAAATATTTCTGTGTAAACTTTGTGAAGCTCTTTCTGTGAGGGCTTCTGTTTGTGTACAGCAGACTCTAACTCTAGTTGGCACATGAAAATGAAGCATACTCATGAAAGTATCTCTAAGGCTTGCAGAAACACACTGGACTACAGGCCTGAAAACAGGTAGTTTCAGATCAAGACATGAGAAACACACCTACTATCTTCAGCCGGAGAGGTATAGATACAGTGACTGCATCACTGTAGTGGGACTGTTATCAACAAATTATAACCTTCCCTTTTTGTCTTTGCCTCATTTTCTTCACATATATGAAGTCTTAAGACTTGATCACATGTTCTGTACCCTATCCAGTTGCCTTTATAACAGGAATGGGAAAATTTTTCCTTCTAAGACCAGACATAATGAAGACTCCAGCCAAATGCAAAAGGGAGATAGGATGCTGAAGAGATGAAAAGAAAATGTCTACTACAGGTGCTGGCAAAGGCTTTCCAGTTTTCCTCTCTAATGAATGATGATCTGATTCCAAATCCTGTCTCTCTAGCATTATTGTTCCTACTTGTTTAATAAATCACTTCCTGCAAGTTAGTCCAGGGGCATTATCTGTTTCTTTGGGCACTCTTGGTAATCATTGTCTATTCTTTGTTTGGGTAAAAGCCATCTTCATTTCTTAAAACATTATTTTCTCCTGATTCTAGTTTCTCATATCTGGTTGTTCTCTTTTATTTATTTATTTATTTATTTATTTATTTATTTATTATTAAGTCATTCATACATATATCATAAGTACATTTATGCAGTCATTCATACATATATCATAAGTACATTTATAGGATTCAATGTGTTGATTATTTGTACAAATTGGAATGCTTACATCCTACTAAACACATATAGTCTTCACCTTGTTTACCCAATTACAGGAGTAAGACATTTATGCTCTACACCTGATAGATCCAACTTGTACTTGCCATATTCTCCATAGGTGTTGTCCCCCTATTGACCCTCCCTCTATCAACCCACTCCCCCTCTCTTCCTCTCTCCCTCCCCTTCACTCCTTCATCCTAGGCTATAGTTGTGCATGTGTGAGTAATTGTAAATTGATATCACAGTATCCAAAGAGTACATTGGATATTTTTTTTTCCATTCCTGAGATACTTTACTAAGAAGAATATTTTCCAACTCCATCCATATAAACATAAAAGAGGTAAAGTCTTCATTTTTCTTAATGCTGCATAGTATTCCATGGTATATATATACCATAATTTATTAATCCATTCATGAGCCGATGGGCCCTTGGGCTTCTTCCATGACTTGGCAATTATGAATTGATGCAATATGCTGCAATAAACAATCTGGTGCATATATATTTATTGCCAAATGATTTTTGAACCTTTGGATATATACCTAGAAGAGGAATTGCAAGATCAAATGGCAGGTCTATATTTAGGGCTCTGAGTGTTCTCCAAACTTCCTACTTTGCATTCCCACCAGCGGTGGAGAAGTGTTCCCTTTTCCCCACATCCATGCCAACATTTGTGGTTTTGGGATTTTGTGATGTGGGCTACTCTTACTGGAGTTAGATGGTATCTCAGAGTACTTTTGGTTTGCATTTCTCTGATGATTAATGATGATGAGCATTTTTTCATGTGTCTATAGACCATGCGC
>CAUYTI010104220.1:0-10306 GCA_963575145.1 Galago senegalensis | reverse complement strand
CCAAAAAAAAAAAAATAGCCAAGCGTTGTGGCGGGCACCTGTGGTCCCAGCTACTTGGGAGGCGGAGGCAAGAGACTCGCTTGAGCCCAGGAGTTGGAGGTTGCTGTGAGCTGTAATGCCACGACACTCTACCCAGGGGGACAGTTTGAGGCTCTGTCTCAAAAAAAAAAAAAAAGTTGCTTTACATAACAAGTAAGTTTTTGGGAAAGAGGGAAAGAGGGTCTGAGAACAGAGTATAAACTGATGGTGGAGATAAAAGAAGATGGATAGAGAGAAGGCAGGTGTCCCAAAATTAAAGCAGCTCCAATGCTTCTAAGTTCAATTGTGCAGTCCCATGTGGATATGGATTTATATTCTTTTTTTCCGACACACAGTCTTACTCTCCTGGGCTGGAGTGCAGTGCCGTCATATCTCCCTGCCACCTCAAACTCCTAGGTTTAAGAGATCCCCCTGCCTCAGCCTCCCAAATAGCTGGTACTACAGGCACACGCCATCACACTCAGGTAATTTTTTCTATTTGGTGTAGAGATAGCATCTTGCTATGTTGCTGAGGCTGATTTTGAACTCTCAGGCTTAAGTGATCCTTCCAGCTTGGCCTCCCAAAGTGCTGGGATTATAGGTGTGAGCTACCACTATACCCAGCCCGAATTTACATTCTTAATTGACATGGACAAATGTCTTATAAAGTAGGGTGGAGTTTTTCAAGGTTGTTGGCAATAAAAATCATAGATTTTATTGAAAGCTGACAATGCTTTTTGATGAGGGCCCTGTGGTAGATTGCATTATGGGAATGAGTTCCTAGGTGCTCCCTGCTTCTGCCCCCTTGCTGTGGCCTTATTGTGGCTTAAATGTATTTACTTATGCTCTGGCTTTGAACTCAACTTTGTGATTTGTTCTTGCATGTGTGCAGAAGTGATAACGTGCCTATTACCCCTTCTTCAGCCACAAGAGGCTTTGTGCATTTCTGCAGGCCCCCTGGTTGGCCTCCCTCTGCCAACACCATGAGAGGAGCATGCCTGGACTAGCCTGCTGGTCTGGGGAGCATGATGGACAAGGGGAGCAGACCAGCCACCTTGCAGGTTCATTAACAATAGTAAGTGAGAGTTGCATTAAATCACTAAATTTTGGAGTGCTTTTTATATCATTTTGTGACATTAGCTGACTAGACCAGCAGATTCTTATGTTTTCAAAATAAATGTTATAAAGACTCTAAGTGATTTTCAATTTGCCTGTTAATTCTGATGAATGTTACTAGCTTCCTGATGCATTGTTTTGAAAGGAATCTAAAATTGAGTCTAGGTTTAGTACAGAAGTGATATGATCGATTACTAATGTCTGCCACAGCACCAGGAGGTGGGAGAGGAAGGATGTATGCTTTATGTCTCGCCCTTATTCAGACTCAAGCTAGGTGTGACTGGGTATTAATAACTGGTAGGGCCAGTGGATCACCAGGAGCTTTCTGAAGTTACAACTTGTCATTGAACCACACTTGGCTCCTCTATTTTGTATTTTTTCCCAAAATACGTGATTTGTCTAGCCTAGTATCTATATGTGGTATGTCAGATTCATTCGACCTTCTCTGCATCCAATCTAATGTCCTTTTAGCATGCCTTCCTGTATAGCAAAGGCTGGAAAGCTAAAAAACCCTGTTCTGAAACTCCCTTAGGGCTAATGTTCTGGTTGTAATGTAAGTTTTGCCAATCAGATGAACTTGAGTCACTCAGACTCAGGAAGCATTTGTTTGCCAACAGGGATGTGATAGAGCATCAGTGTTCTTCCTCCTTTGGTGGTTCCCTCTCATTGAAGGGGTAGCATGTTTCTGGGGTGAAAGTTATTCTTCAAGGCTCAGGTCTTCAGCCTTTTCAGATTTAGGATTTCATAAGACATCCTAATACTTGAAACAGATGTCTTTGGGTTTAAACTCGCTAGAGTTTGTCCTATTGTAAACAGTGAACTTCTACCTGATAAAAAGGGGTCTTATGAGATATTAGAGTAGAAAGAGCACTGGACTTGGAGTCAAAAGATCTCAGTCCAAATTACAACTCTGTCACTTATTTCCTATGTCACTTATAGGATTTGGGGCAAGCCACTTAACTCTCCATCTATAAAATAAGATGAATCCTACTGTATAAGATTTCTTTGAAAAATAAATTAGAAATTGATAAAAAATTTCTTTGTAAGCTGGGCACAGTGGCTCACACTTATAATCCTAGGACTCTGGAAGGCTGAGGCAGGCAAATTGCTTAAGGTCAGGAATTTGAGACCAGTCTGAACCAAGAGTGGGACCCTGTCTACTAAAAATGAAAAACTCAGGCAAGAGGATCACTTGCGCTTAAGAGTTTGAGGTTGCTGTGAACTATGATGCCATGAGACTTTGTTCTCCACCCCCAAAATTTTTTGTAAACTGTCAAATAATCTGAAAATGTTCATATATATATACATATATATAGATAGATAGATATAGATATAGATATAGATTTTTTTCCTTCTCTTTCTCTTTTTTTGACATAGAACAAAGTATTTGATTCTCATTTCTGGAAAAAATCAGGAGCAGCATAAGTTCCTGTGAGTCCCATAGGTTTGTGACTGAAAGAAGCCACTTAATTGGGTGTGGTGTTGGAGTGCACAGCTCCCTATGGGGTAAGAAGTGGGTTTGTAGATGGAGAAAGCTCTGATTCTGGGAGTGAATGACCTTATGTAGGTTGAGGGGAAAAAGAAACCCACTCCTCATTGCCAGTTATGTTTACCATTTAATGCATGGGAGAAATTTCCTCCCCTTAAAAATAATCAATAATAAAATAAAATATTGAAGATGCAACAAATCAGGTTTCAGGCATAAGGAAATCATCGATAGCCACGGAGTGATGGCAGGTGGAGTTGAACATGACCTCAGAAGTCGTTTAACCAAGTATCCCACTTAATAAGGAAGTATCTTTTTATATCATCCATAGGAGGACTGATCTCTCACTAAACATTCTGGCAAAGGTGTAGGGGGTGTGTGTGGGGGGGGGCGGGTCACTACCTTTTAATTCTTAGAATTCAAAGTGTAATTCTAAAGTTAGAAAATTCCAACTCAGCTCAACATCTTTGAAAGTGTGCTCCAGTGTCGGAAGAGATAGTTTGCAGAGAAAGGTCAAAAACATTACAGAAATATTTTATAAAACTGCTCCCTCCTGGAGAGCTATCATACAAATGAGCATAATAAGAGCTCTGCAAAAACCGGGAGGGGACAGATTTTTCTATTTTGTTTAACGCAGAAGTTTCCAAACATTTTGTCATGGAAAATTTCTTCCTTCCTCACTGACATGTTCTAAGGACATGTTTAGAGGGAAAATGCTGCAATAATTGTAAAGCTGTTGATAATGAGTGGAATTTTTGTTTTTGTCTCTTCACTCACACTTACACTAATGAGTGTTAATTATAAGCTGGAGCCACAGAGAAAAATGACTAATCTCCTTTTCACATAAAATCTGATGTATGGACTGGAGGTGGGGGGAGGAAGGGTCACGGGGGATAGAAGAGAGTCAGCCCACCAATTTGTCTTTCTCACAGGCTTTAGAGCCCACACCCTGCAGCCCTGCTGATTCACTCCTCCTTCACTCTGCTCATATAGTGACCTTTCTCATCTGACCATGCTTCTCTCCTCGAAACCGCAGTGCTCCCCACATCATGGAATGGATGCATTCTAGTTTCCTTGGCACAACAGACAAGGTGCTGCAGGATCTGGTCCTTGCGTTTTGCTTTTCTTGGGGGTGGGGGGAGTGTCAACATTTTCTCGCCCCATTTTACTTGTACTTGCACTACAGTAGAAGTGAATTCTTTGCAGTTCCTCGGGCCACAATGCCTTTTTGAACCTTCCAGGTTTTGCAGAGGCTGGTCCCTGTGCCTGGAAGAATATCCTCTTATTTCCCATCCCCACTGCATTCAGTGGTCTTGACATAGCCATCATCCACGCTCAAAATCAAGGTCACTGTTATCTGTGAAGTCTTATCCAAATTTTCTCCCTTACCCCCAGGAGAGTTAACCACTACTCTGCGCTACCCTTGAATCTCATATGTAATTTTATTTTTTGTCTTATTATTCTATGTCCATTTATCTGTTCTTCGACCATGGGTTTCTGAAGATAGGAACTCTGTTAGTTTTGTAGGGGTGCTGTAGCAAAGTGATAGAAACTGTGACATGAAAGCAATAGAAATTTACTGTTCTGTAGTTCTGACAACTATCGGTCTGAAATCAAGATGTTGTCAGGGTCACGGCCCCTGGAGTATCCCTGCAGGGGAATGCTTCCGTGCCCCTTGCTAACTTCTGGCAGTGGCACCAGGTGGCATCCTTCCTGTGTGTCTCTCTTATCCTCTGATAAGGTCGTCAGTCTTTCCAGATTAGGAGTCAGTCCTACTCCAGTCTCAACCAATTATATCTGCAACCCCCACAGCTCCAAGGAAGGTTACAAATGTCTTAATAAATGTCTTCCCAGTTGAGACCCATGTCCAGAGCTTAACATTTCAGTTGTCTGGTTACCTGTACTTTTCCTCCCTCTCATTTAAAATATTGCTGTGAACATATTTGTGCATCTATTTTTCTTTTTTTCTGCTGAATCAGGTCTAACTGAAATAAGTTCTAAAATGGGGGTTAGACTCAGGCCAACCAGAGTTGACTACAAAGGCACAACCAGGTGGACAGTTGATTCTTTCACGATTCATTACCCATTCCTCAATGTGCCTGGTGCCTACCAGGTACTAGGTTAGCTACTGGGGAGGCAGCAGCGAATGATGGTACCATGGCCTTTGCCCCATGGAGTTTATAATCTAAGAACCCCAAGCACTCTAAAGTTCTTGGGATTAGATAAACTATGATCCCTACCCTCAAGGAGCTCCCAGTCTAGTTGGGGAGATTATAATATAATATTGAATATAACACAAAACATACGTGCTGTGCTGGCTTTGTTGAGGGGTACCTAAGACAGACAAGGAGTCAGGGGCAGTCAGGGAGTCAGACAGGATTTCCGGAGATGGAGACAGCTCAGCTGAGTGTGAAGTGGTGCATAAGAGTTGGGTATGTTTTTGTGTCTGAGGCTTTATGTCTTGGAGGGCAGCAGTTATTGTATCAATAAATGCAAAGCTGCAAGGAACAAGTTATTTATACGAAACCATATGTAATTCCATGTGGATAGAAATGGAAGGCAGGGAGAAAGAAGATGATTGGAAAGATAGAGAGTTTTTAGATCATGAAGAGCTTCCTAAGCCATGCTGGTTTTTTCTTTCTCTAATCACAAAAAGTTAGGCAATATTCAAACATCAACAAAATACAATGTCAAAGTAAATTCCACCCAATCAAACTCCAGATAATCCTTGTCAATATTTTGGCCCATATTTCTCCAATGATTTTCTATACATATAATTTGATCAAAGTGGGATTATGTTACATATTGTTCTATGGCTTTCTTTCTGAATTAAGTAATATTTCCTGGGCCTCTTTCTGCATTAGAAGACATAATTCTGCCTGGTGTTCCACAGTATAGGTGTACTAAAGTGTATTTAACCATTTCTGTACTGATGAACATTAGGTTGGCTTTCAACTTTATAATTACAAATAATGTTGTAAAAAAGATTTTCAGATGTCTATTTTGGGGGGAATTGTGGGAGTATGGGTCAATTCATCTGGGCAAAATACAAATGTTTTAAAGGGAAAAATCAAGTTGCTCTTCAAGAAGATTATCAATGTTTCTTTTTACACTTATCAATAGTGTAAGAGCACTGATTTCTCCAGAATCTTATCAATTGTTAAAACTATTTGCCAATAAGAAGGGCAAAAAAATGTCAGATTCAACTGTAATGTTACCTCATTAGTAAGAATTATTTTTTAAAAATGTTATTGACCATCATTATTTATCTATAAATTTCCTGCTTATATACGGTGTACATTTTTCTACTCAAATCTTTTTTATTAATTTATAGAAGATCCTATATATTCTGGATATTAATTCTTTGCCTTTTAAACATGTTGCAAATCTTTATTTCCAGTCTATATTTTGTCTTTTGACTTTACTTATCGTGTCTTTTGCCGTATAAAGTTCTAAAGTTACATAGTGAAATCTTTTTGTTCATGACTTTTGGGTTTTACATTTTGTTGTCAAAAGAGCCCTTCCCCATCTCACAATATAAAGTATTTCTCAATATTTTCCTGTAGTCATATTTTTATATTTAAGTCATTTTTTAAATCTATCTGAATAAATTCTTATGTCTGATATGAGATGGAAATTTAATTATGTTTATCGGTTTTCCCATTGGATTATATTTTTCCTCTTCCACTGTTTCGAAATCTTTACTTTCTCTCTCTCTCTCTTTTTTTTTAATTGAATGGTAACTATGTACATTAATGTACTTCTGGGGTACAGTGTGGGGTTGTCACACACAATCTGAAATACTTCCATCAAACTGGTTAACATAGCCTTCATGTCATTTTCTTAGTTATTAGTTTAAAACGTTCACATTCTACTCTTAGAAAGATTCACTTGTACCCTTGTAAGATAAATCTCAGAAGTGATCCCTCCAATCCTCCTCCCTCCACCCATCCCCCTCTCCCCTTCCCTTCCCCCTCCCCAAGAATCTTTTAAAATAATTTCAGTTTTAATTTCTAATATGGTGACAACTATAGACATAACTCACATAAACCTAAGCTCTTTGGAATCCTCGATCGTTTTTAGGAGTTTAAAATGGTCCTGGCATTACAAAGTTTGAGAACCACACTTCTGCAGTGTTAAAATTAGACTTGCTTATGATTTTAATGGTTTGCCAATGCATGAGATTGCCATCTCGTGACAAAATAGGGAAATGCAGGTATTTTTGAAAAGCTCAGCTTTAAGGCCTTGGCAGGATTGCTAATGATTACTTGCTGGAAATTTATCAAGAGACGAGAAAGACAAACGTTCAGATTTCCGAGAGATGTATCTTAAGATATATGTGCTCCAAATATTAATTTTCAGAAGGCATGCAAGAAAAAAAAACAAACCAATCACTTAAATGTTTATTTTAAAAGGCCAGCGTTCGTTTGGGACCAATCTTTATTCAGAACACACTGAGTTTCTGTGTTCAATATATGCGTTTCCCAGGACACCCGTCCTCTTTGTATGTGATGTTACAGGTTACAGAACATGTATTTACTGGTTAGTCTAATGATAAATGTTTGTGGTGGTATTTTACTGTGATGGGGTATAATGGTCCTCCTTATCTGCAGGGAATATACCCTAGGATCCACAGTGGATGCTAAAACCTCAGATAGTACCAAATCCTATACAGAATCTTTTATTCCTATGCATACAGACCTATGATACAGTTTAATTTATAACTCAGACACACTAAGACATTCACAATAGGAAGGAATGAAATAGAGTACCTATAGCAATATAGTGGAATAAAAGTTAGGTGCATGTGGCCTCCCCCTCCCAATACAATCTTTTCTTACCTAGTTTTGGACCCTGGTGGACCTCCAGTAACTGAAATCATGGGAAGGGAAATTGTGGGCAGTGGGACACCCCTGCCCTGTCACCTGTGATTGACCTAATGTTCAGGCAGTGATGGGAACACAAACTTTGATGGTAATACCCTTGTGAAGGGAAGCGTGATCACTTTTTTATGACGTGGAGGTCAGGCCCACAGTCTGGTGATGAGTTTGCACTTGCTGTCCCCAGTTCTGTGTGATGTGTCCTGCAGAGCATAAACATGGCTCCCTGCCTTCTGCTTTCTTGAGAACTACAATCTGCAGGGTAGATACGCACAGCCGTGTGGAAGGACATATAGACACACGGAGCCGGAGCTGAGTCATGAAAAACGCAGCTGCCAGAAACAGGCTCCTGAATGCTGAACGTTTATGCTATGGAATAGCTTGGGCGCGTCTGTGTTTGCATCGATGAACTCTGTGAAATGGAAGGAACCTCGCTTCATTTTCATTCAGCTAGAACGAAGGCCCACTGGCCAGTTTTTTGACTCAATTCCGCTGATTGTTTTCAAAATAACCTGTTCTTTTCAAGCCCTTGTGTGTAGGGACAGCTGTGCTCTGATCAATGCCTGTCAGCCCCTACCCTGAGTACTGTACTAATTTTCTTCCTATATTCTCCACGTGCCCAGCGACCCTGCCGCTGAATATTTTAGACGTCCGCGTGACTAATCAGACTGCCCACAGGAGAGCCACGCGCTTGTTGGTCAGGCTGGAAATGCTGTCGCGGTGATACCAACTCCGTGCGCCAATGTGAAAATGATAAATACCTAAGTAAGAGTTCTTAATGTGGATTGTCTTTGAACAGCCGTAGATGCTTTGAAATTGGACGCCAAACTTTACATCTGGGTGGATGTGTGTGTTTGTGTTTTTGAGAAAACTCTAGGGCTTTTATCAGACTCTCCAAAGGGCCCGTGACCTCATAAAGGCTAAGAACCACTAGACAATGCTTTATAGTTTTGAAAGTGCTTCTCCATACGTTTTTATTTGATCCTTCCAATGATGTGGAGGAAGGGCTTGGCAGCCCTCCTCTCTCTCTTTTAACGGAAGAGCATGACTAAGAGCTTTAAGTGGTTTTTAGTTTCGCCCTGTAGACACGGGGAGCCATTGGAGGTTTTAAGTGAGGAAGTGATCTGATCAGTTTGTCTGTCTCTCAGAGGGATCACTCTGGTGCTGGTACAGAGGATGTCTTAGGGAAGCGGGAAGCTAGTTGAGATGCCATTTGGAAGATCAAGTAAGAGAAGGTGCTCAGGTCTAACTAAGTCTCTGGCAGTCAGACTGGAAAAGAGGGATGCATTTGCAAAACAGGTGAAAGCCTGGGGATTTGTTTGCCAGCGTTGTTGGAAGGAGGGAGCAGGTATAGGGGGGAAAAGTGTTGAAAGATGGACTTCTGGCTTGACCATTCACGTACATGGAAGCAGAAGGAGCACAGACTTAGTTTTAACAGTTTTTATTTTGAAGAACTGACCGGGCACCCAAGAAGAAAAGACCAGTAGGTAATTGGCAGTGTTGGTCTGGGACTGATGAGGCGAGGATGACCTTGTTCCAGTGAGAAGTGAAGAGTGGTGGGGGTGAAACAGTGAGAGGTCCGCTAGTGTTTGGCTGGAGTGATGATGGCCTCGAGGAAGCCCAGGGAGATCTGAGAGTGACCCAGGAACATCACTTATTTCCACTGTCTGTATTTCTGAGTTGAGAAGTAGGGATTGTACGTATTTCTTGATTAATCATATTTACTATCAGATTATTCCATTTTCACTTCTTATGGACTTTAAATTTGTGAGATGGATGGGTTAAGGGTACTCCCCTGCCATCTCCGCAATCCTCCCTGTCCTTAGATATGGAAATTGACACCTCATTGAGCCTAGGTGACTGCCACACCATTCCAACCCTACACACCTCCCCACCTTACCTCCCTAATAACGTTCTGGAGCCTCAAGGTGGGTTCCTCTTTTTCTTTTGGATTCAGCACAGAATTCTCAATGAGTAGAGCAGTCCTTTTGATGGCTTTACTAATACCCAGATCTCGTATAATAGTTCCTCAGATCTCTAAACTAAAGTGACCTTCTTCGTCATTTCACTTGAGCCGTGCACACACATGCCACACCTAATAGATCTGCTCCACTTTCGACATTTCAAACTTGATTAGTCTTCCCTTTGAAACAGCCTTCTAACTCGAATCTGCCCCATCCCCCCCTGTTTCTCCTGAACCTGCCTTCTCTGCTGTTCCATTCCTTGTTCTGTCCTTGTTTTCCAGCGTGGGAAGCCGGTGGGAGGAGGGGGCTGGCAACTCCCTTCAAGTTCCTGCCCGTGGACTCAGCCCAGAAATAATCAGATGGCTCGCTGGTGATTTCACTTGCCCTCTGACTCCCTTACTGGATTCTTTGAGAATTTCTGAGTCAGGTTCTTTCCCTCTTGTCTGTTTTTTTTTTTTTTTTTCCGCCTGTTACTTACAGACAGTTGGGCCTTGTTAGTAAACCTCAACAAAAACCGGGACGGTTGGATCAATACACATACGTTGAATAAAGAAATCTATCAGATTTGTCCCCACCCACCCAGGAAGAGGGGAATCTTAGGACTGTGTTAAGGGCAAAAACATCGGGATTTCACTTGACTTTTTTTTTTTTAATTTATTAAATCATAGCTGTGTACATTAATGCAATCACAGGGTACAGTGTGGTGTTTTCATATACAATTTGAAATACTCTCATCAAACTGGTTAACGTAGCCTTCATGTCATTTTCTTAGTTATTGAGTTAAGACATTCATACTCTGCTTTTAGAAAGATTCACTTGTACCCTTGTAAGATAAACCATAG
>CAUYTI010104219.1:0-13755 GCA_963575145.1 Galago senegalensis | reverse complement strand
GCTGGGACCACAGGCGCCCGCCACAACGCCTGGCTATTTTTTGGTTGCAGCCATCGTTGTTTGGCGGGTCCGGGCTGGGGATTCGAACCCGCCACCTTAGGTGTACGTGGCTGGCGCCTTAGCCGGTTGAGCTATAGGCGCTGAGCCGAATCCACAGCTTTTTAAAACTATGGTAAAACAGATTGAGAGTCAGGGTAGGAAATGGAAGATGATATCTTAGTTCACTTTTAGAAAACTGAGTTTGAAATACATGAACATCTAGGCATCCTCTCTGTTGCATTCACTAACAAACATGGAATGTCTCTTGTACTAGGCATTAAGGAAATTAAAAGAGAAACAAAATTGGACCCTGCCCCTCTTGTATCTCATGTACTGGCTCATGTCATGGTCTGGTTTTCAATGGGTGGCAACATATAGGGGAATTCAGAGGGGCGCCTGTACATAGTAGACAGGTGCCAGAGATGCTGACTTTCTTCAGTTCTTGGGACTAATACAATGAAGTACAGTCCTACATCCATCTTGGTTTTCTTTTTCTTTATTAGAGACAGAGTCTCGTCTATTACCTGGGGTAAGAGTGCAGTGGCGTCATCATAGCTCACTACAACCTCAAACTCCTGGGGCTCTAGTGACCTCCTGCTTCAGCTGCTTGAGTGGCTGGGACTATCAGCATGTGTCACCAAGCTCAGCTAATTTTTCCATTGTTTTGTAGAGATGGAGATTTCTCTGTGTTGCCCAGGCTGGTCTCAAACTCCCGGCCTTAAGCAATCCTTGTTCCTCAGCCTCTGAGAGTGCTAGGATTACAGGTATGAAACACCACACCAGGCTCTACCTTAACTTTAGAAAGTCCTGTTGGACATCCATGTGGGTGATAATCCATTTGTAGTGGTCTGAGCCTAAAACCTGACTCTATTTTACACAGAAAGATAGTGGCTCATGCCTGTAATCCTAGCACTGTGGGAGGCCAAAGCAGGTGGATCAATGGAGCTCAGGAGTTCAAGACCAGGCTGAGCAAAAGTGAGACCCCCATCTCTAAAAAGTAGCCAGGCATAGTGGAGGGCACTCATAGTCTCAGCTACTAGAGGGGCTGAGACAAGAGGATCACGTGAGCCCAAGAGTTTGAGGTTGCTGTGAGCTATGATGTCATCACACTCTACCAAGGGTGACAAAGTGAGACTCTGTCTCAAAAAAAAGTTTTTTTTTTTGTTTGCATGTTTTATGTGTACATATCCTGAATTGTCCCAAATAGAACCTCCATGGAAATGGAGGAAGATTATACTTTGTTTAAGAAAGTTATACTATGGGCAGCAAAACTGCTCAGGTTTTGCATCATCAATACAATGCACCTAGATCAGTCTGAACTGCAGTTGTCCTTGGCATGGAGAGTCTACCTTTCAGAATCTATCTGCTTGATTATGCTCCTGATGTGGTCATGCCTGGATATTTACACATTGCAAAACATGTTATTTGGTTACAATTATAATTAGGGACTTTTTATTGCATTTTTTTGGAACTATGAACATAGGTTACATTAACTATGAATTTCATTTTAGGATAGAAAAGGATGTGTTGCAAAAAGAACACATTAAGAATACATTAAGTTTAAGAACCACTAAAGAGAGGCTGATGTGTGTGTATGTATAGAATTGAATACAAGGGAACCCATGGAAACACTTCAGAGAGAGAAAAAGTACTACAAGAGAAGGAGGAAAAGAGGTGACCATCCATGGGGGAAGTGGGACGACCCAGGGAGGATATGTGAAGGTGCTGGCTGACACCTCGTGTTAGAGTAACTCCAGCAACGGAGGGCTTAGTACCTGCCTCCAGTGATGCCCATTCGTTTTAGTGGGGTTTTAATTTGTATCAGTTGCTTTTTTATATTCTTCCTGTATCTCCCCCCACCAAGGACCCTGTTCTGGGAGACACCAATGAGCAGAACATGATGAATCTCTAACTTTTGTAGTATCTCTTCTGTAATCTGAAAACTGAGTTTCTCTGGAATCCTTTCTGGTTAATCTTTTCTTTTTTAGGCTAAATCTCCTCACTTCCTCCAACTGTTTCTCATATAACTTGGTTTCATATTTCCTAACCATCTGGGTCATTTTCCTCTGAACAAGCTCCAATTTGTCAATGGCCCTTTAAAATCGTGGTGCCCAGAACCGAATGTGGTTTCCAGAGCCGAAATATATAACTTTATTTTCTGATATCCCCAAAGGGAAAAATGTTATCCCACTGCACAGACAGTGAGGTCAGGATGGGGGAGGATGAGTGGAGAAGGCTGAGAATCTGTCTTCAGTACTGGATCATCAGTACTAAAAATTTCCTTTTTTGTCTAATCATGTTCTACTTGAATTTTTAATACTTATAATTAGACTCTGATCTCTAAGAGGCTTTTTCCTTATTTGTTTTTGTTTTGAGGATTAAGTGGAAAAAAAAATATGGGTCTGGCTAACAAATACTAACAATTATTTTTATTTGCTGATAGCTACTGTCTACCAGCATCCTGTAGTCATTTCCTGTCTGAAGATATTTTTCTCTTAACAGACTGTACCCTGTCTATGTCCCAAGTCAATCTAACCAAGATTGGCAGGACACCACCCTTTCCAGGGACTTGGTCTATAAAATGGAATTAATATTTCTGCCTTATGCTTGAATCTGGTTTGTGTATGGAAAACCCCTGCATTCCTGTGTGTCTAGAGAACCTCAGCTTTAGCCCCAAAATGCAAAATTCCACCAAGGCTCCTGATTTTTCATCCCATTTTGGTCTGAGACTGAAATCCTGTAGTAATTTGACTGACTCTTGCCCACATGTTGTCCACCAGGGTTAAACAGTGCCATTCACCTTCTCATTCTGGATGCTCAGAGCTCCTTAAATCACAGCAATAGTATCCACGGGTTTGAACCCTTGGAAATGATAGCAGACCTCTTAAGGATGCCACTCTGGCATGCATACTAGCTCGCTATCTACCTTGAAGGCAATGACTTCAACAAGTAGGAGACTGGTTAACCATGGAAGTCTAAGCACTTTATGCTAACTAATCAAGTTCCAACATGGAGCTAAACAGATCAGTTCCAAGGTAAACTATACGACAGCAGCAATATGTGTCTTTTTTATTAGCTGATATATCCTTCACCCTTACAATAGTGCCTACCACATAACATGTGCTCAAGAAACATTCACAGAATGAATTAGTGAAGTGACCTGGTATGCTAGATAGACATCTATCTTTGTTTTGCCCCCTATTCCTTTCTTCTGAGAATTGTCTTGTCTCTATTCCATGTTATCCTGGTGGAGCTGCCAGTCTTGAGACTGAACAAGCTGGCAAATGGCATCATGAGTCTGGAGCTCATGGGTGTCCTACAGCCCCTAGATTCCCTATAGTAAACAGGCATCTGTACTTCTTTCAACTTCTAAAGAATTTGAGGGGTAAGACCAGGGGCTTTGATGAACGTGGTACATTCTGTGGACTCATTCTACTCAGTCTACACTTTATGTAAATGTCTACCACAAAATCTAAGCCAACAGGATAAAATAAACCCCTGGTGAAAATATACTTATGTTTCTATTATTGACTTTCATAAATAATCAAATACAAGTATCAGAAATTATCTTACTCAAATAAATTTGAGATGAAACTTTTTCAGATTTTTCTTTCTTTCTTTTTTTTTGGCATCACCCACATCACAGTCAAATTTTTTCAAATTTCTGATGGATGAAATATAATTTTAATAAGGTTAGCTTTAGAATGATTATGCTATTTAGGGCTTCTTGGGAAAAATTTTATCTGTGGAATACAAAAAACCCCCCTATATATTAGGTTAAAGTCATCCAATAAATGGGAGGCAGGAAAGCTATGGGTATATAAGGTTTTTTAAAAGTGGTAGTAAATTACACGTAACATAGAATTTACCCTTGTAACTACTTTTTTTTGAGATAAAGCCTCAAGCTGTCCCCCTGGGCAGAGTGTCGCATCATCATAGCTCACAGCAATCTCCAACTCTTGGGCTCAAGTGATCCTCTTGCCTCAGATTTTTTATTATTAGTAGAGACAGGGTCTCACTCTTGCTTAGGGTGGTCTTGAACTTGTGAACTCAAGCAATCCACTTGCCTCGGCCTCTCAGAGTGTAAGTATTACAGCTGTGAACTACTAAGCCTGGCCTCTTGTAACCACTGTTTACATGCACAATCCAGTGGTGTCAAGTATATTTACAGTTGCTGGGCAACCACACCACTAGCCATTTCCAGAATCTTATCATTACAAACAGATACCCTGTATCCACTAAACAACTCCCATTTCCCCCTTTCTCTAGTCCCCTGGTAACCCCTATTCTACTTCCCATCCCTGTGAATTTGTTTATTCTGGGTAAATAACTATGGAGAATAATAGGGTATTTGTCCTTTAGTGTCTGCTACATGGTGTTTTCAAGGTTCATCCAGGTTGTAGCATGTATCAGAATTTTATTTGTCGTGGCTGCACAATATTCCATGTGTGTAAATACTGTCCATTTTGTTTCCCCACTCGTCTGTTGATGGAGGGGAGTTGTTTCCACCTTTTGGCCACTGTGAATAATGCTGCTATCAACACTGGTGTATGAGTGTCTGCTTAAATCCGTTTTCGATTCTTTTGTGTATATTCCCAGGAGTGAAATCGCTGGACCATATGGTAATTCTATATTTAACTTTTTGAGGAATCTGCACGTGGTTTTAAAAGATGACTTGTAAGGTATAAGTTTATTAATTTAGAAAGGATATACTGTGAAAATTGCTGTTCTTCACTTGATATTTCACTAATAATAGCAGGTAGAACAGAGAAAATATTTCCTTATAGTGAAGGAGGGACAAATTTCCAAGTAATAACAGATTCCCAAGAAAAAACTCAAAATAATCATGCTCTGCTAAAATGGATTCTGACTAGTTACCAGGATTCTGACAAACATGAAATACAGTCTTCTTTATGAAATTCAAAGTTTCATTCAGAAATAAAGAATGAATACCATTGTCTGATCATACAATTGTGGTCTCTGCGTCGATTATTAATCGATGAGCACTCATCACAACTGTAAATGTCATGAAAGATACGGAAAGACTAAGGAACCGTCACAGACTGGAGAAGATGAAAAAGACCCAACAGCTAAATGCAATATGGATTTTGGATTCAATGTGAAACAGAAAAAGAGCAACTGTGGAAACACTAGTAAAAGCTGAATCACGTCTGTAATTTGGTTAACAGTTTTGTGCCACTGTTACTATCTCAGTTTTGATAACTGTACTATGAGTATATAAAATGTTAACATTAGTGTGGAAGCTGGGTAAAGAATATGCAGAATTCTCTACTATTTTTGCAGCTTTAGTGTACATTTAAAATGATGTCAAAATAAAAAGCTAAAAACAACTATAGTTTCTAAACTTTGGCCAGGTGTGTGGTGGCCTATACCTATAATACCAGCAATTTGAGAGACTGAGGTGAAAGGATCACTTGAGCCAAGAGTTTGAGACCAGCCCGGGCAATCTACAGAGACTCCACCTGTGTAGGAAAAAAAAAAATCACCCAAGCATGGTGGCACACACCTGTAGTCTTAGCAACCCAGGAGCCTGAGCCAGGAGGATAACTTAAGCCCAGGAGTTAGAGGTTGCAGTGAGCTGTTATGAACTCCAGTTGTGATTATGCCACTGTACTTCAACTGGGTTAAACAAACAACAACAATAAAAAACAAACAACAACAATAAACAACAGCAACAATCTCTTAAACAAACAACAACAATAAAAAACCTTAATGGGCATGTGAAACTATTAACTCAAATAATTAGAAATAGCAATGATACAGGCGGTGCCTGTGGCTCAAAGGAGTAGAGTGCCAGCACCATATGCCAGAGGTGGTAGGTTCAAACCCAGTCCTTGCCAGGGGGAAAAAAAAAAAAACTGCAAAGAAATAGCAATGATAAATCTGAAGTTTCAAGCCTGATCTTTCTTTTTTTTTTTTTTTTTTTTAGACAGAGCCTCAAGCTGTCACCCTGGGTAGAGTGCCATGGCATTATAGCTCACAGCAACCTCCAACTCCTGGGCTCAAGCGAGTCTCCTGCCTCTACCTCCCAAGTAGCTGGGACCACAGGCGCCCGCCACAACGCCCGGCTATTTTTTTGGTTGCAGCCGTCATTGTTGTTTGGCGGCCCGGGTTGGGGATTCGAACCCGCCACCTTAGGTGTACGTGGCTGGCGCCTTAGCTGGTTGAGCTATAGGCGCTGAGCCAAGACTGATCTTTCAATGAGCTTCCAACATCCATACAGGAATAAACATGAGCCTGTTTATAGTTAGAGCCTCTAATAATTCTCTCCTGCACCCTCAGTGTCACACTAGCCCTGTATTTCTTCTTATATCCATCCTCCCCAAACTTTCAACTTTTATCTATAACATTTATGTCATCTCAAATAATTATTCTCTTCAACTACTGTCAAATCAGTGTTTATAGTCCAGATTGTGCTCTGAATTCTGATAGTACATCTAGTAGACATCCCCACTTTCAAATGCTTGTTTGCCCAAGTCAGAAACAGAACTCAGCCTAGACTCGTCCTCAATTACCCTCACTTTCTGTTCTCAAGGAGTATCTTGGTTTATACCAGAGGTTCTCAACCTGTGGGTCACAACTCACAGGAACTTTATTAAAGGGCCATGGCATTAGGAAGGTTGAGAACCACTGGTCTACACTGTAGTAAAAAATCCAATATATTCCATTCAGTAAGTATAAAGGTAAAATTCTGCCATCTTTATCATTGATGACAACAGAGATTATAGAAATTGGTTATAGATGAATTCAGGACATTTTTAACAGTACAAATTTTTTTTTTTTTTTTGAGACAGGGTCTTATTATGTCACTCAGTAGAGTGTTGTAGCATCACAGCTGACAGAAACCTCAAACTCTTGGGCTTAAGTGATACTCTTGCCTCAGCCTCCCAAATAGCTGGGACTATTGCCTCTGCTACAATGCCCGGCTATTTTTTGTTGCAGTTGTCATTGTTGTTTTAGCTGGCCCAGGCTGGGTTTGAACCTGCCACCCTTAGTATAGGTGGCCGGTGCTCTAACTATTGTGCTATGGGCGCCAAACCTAAATGCTGCTCTTTTTATTTGGTATTAAAAGAGAAAGAAACAAGAAGCTACTGTATACTGATTATTTCTATTAGACATGTGACTATTCATTTGTGTATTATGGATTTAGAAAATACCACAAAGATGAGTTAGTT
The DNA here is from genome assembly GCA_963575145.1 of Galago senegalensis. Classification (NCBI taxonomy): domain Eukaryota; kingdom Metazoa; phylum Chordata; class Mammalia; order Primates; family Galagidae; genus Galago; species Galago senegalensis. The sequence continues at coordinate 6,520 of CAUYTI010104219.1, read as the reverse complement.
CTTTTTGCCATTCCTAAATTTCACATACAAAAAAAGTTCTTGACTGGAAGGGAGAAAAATATCATAACAACATTCCATATTTAGTAAAAAGTTCTACAAATTTGGAAGATAAAATTCCAATTCCAACAGAGCCTAGCAGAAATAAAAACAAGTGAAATTCTTCATCATATAAACAAAGATATTGAATAAAGTCAGATGGAATTGTTCTGACCAGATACTTAGAATCCTGTATGCTCATCTGGTCATACTATGATCAGAAAAGTCAACTCAGAAAAGAACGAGGAAGTGGGGTGTATATAGATTAGCCTAGAAACTTGAAGATCCCAATTACTTCTTGTTATGGACTAAACATCTGTGTGTGCCCCCCCAATCCATATTTGAAACCCTAATCTCCAAGGTGATGGTGTTAGGAGGTGAGTAGGTCAGAACCTTCATGAAGAGGATCAGTGCCTTATAAAAGAGACCCCAGAAAGTTCCCTTGATCCTCCTCCTGCATGAGGTTAGAGTGAGAAGACAACCATCTATGAACCAGAAAGCAAGTCTTCACCAGATACCAAATTGGCTGATACCTTAATCTTGGGACTTTCCAGAGTTCTGTAGTTTATGAACATCCACATTAGTAGCCTGAAGAGACTAAGATACTCCTATACTAAATAGGAGTAAGATTCACTATTCTTTATGATTGAAATCCAAAAGATAAAATTTGGTAAGTGTTTTAATCTGCATTTTAATATCTAAAATTGATGGAAAGTAAAAATGAAACATTCAACTAATTTAATTATTATTTCATTATATGACTTTCCATGTAAACATAATTTTTTTTTTTGAGACAGAGTCTGACTTTGTCGCCCTTGGTAGAAGAGTGCTGTGTGTCATAGCTCACAGCAACCTCAAAGTCTTGGGCTCCAGTGATCCTCTTGCCTCAGTTTTTTATTTTTAGTCAAAACAGGGTCTCACTCTTGCTCAGGCTGGTCTTGAACTTGTGAGCTCAAGCAATCCATCGACCTTGGCCTTGCAGAGTGCTAGGATTATAGGCGTGAGCCACCTCGCCCGGCCTATAAACATGATTTGGATATTTTGGTGAATGTCATAGTTACCTGAAATCTCTAGCTTAGGGAAATAATGCCATCCAATTGGCATTGGATGGAACCAATGAGTTGGAACTAAACTTTTGGGTTTTTTTCTTTTTGAAATAGAGTCTTTCTCACTCTAGGCTAGAGTGCCATGGCTTTAGCCTAGCTCACAGCAATCTCCAGCTCATGGGTTCAAGTGATTCTCTGGCCTCAGCTTCCTCAGTAACTGGAACTACAGGTGTCCCCATGATGCCCAGCTAATTTTTTTGTATTTTTAGGAGAGATGGATCTCACTCTTGCTCAGACTGACCTCAAAACTCCTGAACTTGAACAATCCTCCCACCGTGGCCTCCCAGAGTGCTAGGATTATAGGCGTGAGCCACAGTGCCCAGCCTAAACTTTCGTAAACAATTTTAAATTCATTTGTTTTATCAGAGCAAGTTGTTATGTTATTATGGTGGAGCCCAATAAGATTTGGGTGTTTATTAAGCCATAATTCATTCTCCACATTTGCTACTGAGAAACACAAATGCCAAATTTGGTCACACAGTGCATCACTATATGTGGGTTCCCCTTGGGAACATCTAGGCTCCATGGTCAGTGAAGCCTGCTCCCAGTAGCCCTACTTTGGTGGAATTTCCTAGCACATCACTTTGGAATCAGGGAATCAAAGATTCCTAAAGCTGGAAAGAACCTAAACGATCTAAACTGATATCACAGGAAAAAGTATAATCTGATGAGACTGTCAAGCCTTTCTTGTATTTGTTCTGTTGATGAAACGACAAATAATAATTCAGAAGACCTTTCCCTCTCATCACAAGTATTAGAGTTTATCTAAGGTCTAAATATAGAACTGTCTCATTTATTCCAGGACAGGGTAATAGGCTGTATTTTGACTTTACCAAAAGCTATTGTTTACCCACAATTTATCCTAACCCTCCAACTCTTTTGATGGAAGTTTCCTACTCTTTATAATAAAAATACAGTAACCAGAACCTGGATATTTACAGTGTTTTGCCAACAACTGAAACACACAACCCCCTAAATCTGCACTGATTCTGCAGACGAAAGAAGTCAGACAATTACTTCAGAGTCTCAAAACTAATTTATTAGCCTAGTGAGTGAATTAGACTAGTCTAGTGGATTAGAATCCAACTTGGATATTTTACTGTTCTCAGGTCCCAAGTGAGATAAAATGATTCTGCATATATTTTTAGTCATGGGTTATTTTTATCTTATAAGGATTGTTTTTAAATTATTTTTCCATAACCCCCCCCAAACCTTCCAAATTTATGATTCTCTAATTGAATCATGCAATTGCATCATGAAGTAATGGTTACAGTTTACCCTTTACCTAGCTTTATCATTTTGTGTTTGGAATCACTCTGAAAAATACAAATTGGCTGATTACTCCCCAGAGAGTGGGAGCCTGGCCTTTCACAACAGTTTTGTTCACTGTTTGGCTGTGAAACAGGCTTCCACTTCTGGGACTTATCTGTTACTGATTTAAAAGCTGACCTAAAGGGCCAATTTGATCTAGGCTTTTTGTAGTGCCTTTGCTGCTCCTGACTTCTAGAACTATTCTGTCAGACATGGTGAAGCCTCACACCATATTCTTTACCATATACTTTGTGAAGTCTGGGATAACGAGATAATGGCGCAATAACCTATTCTCACCTCCTAAAGAGGGCCTGGGATTTAAGAATCAGTCTGATGTTTCTGTCTGGAACATTCAGGCAGGTCAGTTCAGTTCCTGGTCCACATCACCCCTCCTCCTCAGGCTTAGACTTGAGGCCATTCCTATGTCCCTGACCACGAACTCATCTGAGCACCAATGCCATGTGTTATAGTCATCTCCATTTTCCATGGTGCCTGGTTCAGGGCTAAGAGTAGTTACTCAATGCAAAATAAAAACAAATTTGTAAATCATTTTTTTTTTACTCAATTACAGATAATTATAATTATTTGCAAATTAATTTACAAATCATTTATTTGCAAATAGCAAAAAGTTTGTAAAATAGCAACAAACTCAGGAATAAATAACTCCAAAGACAGCTTTGATATTTAGGGTTTATGAATTTAGAGAGCTGACATTAGAAAAAAATTCTGGATTAATGGTTCCTGGCCATCTTAAAAAATAAAAAGTTATTCAACAAAAACCAGCATTTTCTTTAAGAATTAAGTGAGCATTTTGTTGAATGGCACTAGAGGAAAACCTCAGTTTGTAAGGCTTGGCTATGTTTCCTAATCCTTTTCAATCCAAAGGGAGCTTTACATAGTTTTAAATTTGCCATGGCACTCAGAGAAAAGGAGTCTCTACTCTTTGATAACACAGAGGGCAGAGCACACCCACTAGTTGTGGGGAGGGAGTCAAAGTAATAACAGTAATCCAGGAAGCAGCTCAAGGGTCGGTCGCCTTAAGTCCATTCACCTTTCAGGGGGATCTGGAGAGGACCACAGGGTGTTAGCTGAGGAGATATTTAATTGAGAGAAGGAACACAGTGTGGTGCTGGTGGTGGTGGGGAATCTGGGACCAGGTGCTGTTCCTTTCCCTTGGGTTTAACTGGCATGTTCCAGTTCCTTACTATTCAGCTGCTAATCAAAGGCCACTTTAAGCACTGACACATAGCTAAGCTCCCTAGGGGGTAATAATAAAGCCAGAAGACTTTGGCTCTTAAAGTGCTCAAAATCTAATTTGGCGAGGGAGAAAATTAACAGAAGTTAAATGAAGTCCAATTAAATGTTAAGCTGTAAATTCAAGAGGAAGTCACAGGAGGGAAAGATCTGAACAGAGCAATGATAGAGACAAAGCCCCGAGACCAGAAACTGAACTGGGGAACTACGGTCATTTGCGAATCAGATACATGTTGATGAGTCCTTCTTGAGAAGGGCAGTTGCAGAAAAATATCCTTGAATGGTGGCCCAGCAGGAGAGAGCCGGAATTCATTGGTAAATCCTGACACACTGCTTTTGGAAAGGCTAGAGTCTGTGATGAAAACATAAGAGGGCCAAAAGAGAAAGAACAGAGAAGCAAACAATCCTTGGTTGTTTTCATGCCTGAAGGGGCTCACTGTGGCATGAAAATCAACATGAAAACCATCGGAATACCACATCATCCAAACTGGGCACTGTGCAGACATTCCTTGGTCTCAGTTTCAAAAAATTTATTAACTCTTTATTATGCTCTTTAGTTTTGGAAGAATGTAACCCAATGACAATGGTTTAGGTATGAAAGACCCGGGAACTTACCAGGGAGGTTCCTTCTATACCTGTGTTCACACAAGATAGATATATGGTCCCTGTTCTACAGACAAGGAAAAAGAAGTAAACTTCTTTTGGAGATTACACAGCTCACCTAAGCTTGCCCAAATAATGGGCAAACCTAGATTTTGAACCCTTGTATGCACTGGTGCCAAACCCATTTCTTCTCTTCCATGTAAAGACTCTACACTTGGCCAGGCACAGTGGTTCATGTCTGTGATTCTAGCACTCTGGGAGGCTGAAGTGCGTAGATTGCTTGAACTCAGGAGTTTGAGACCAGCCTGAGCAAGAGTAAGACCCTATGACCCTATCTCTACCAAAAATAAAAAAACTTAGCTGGGCATGGTGGTACACACCTGTAGTCCTAGCTATTTGGGAGGCTGAGGCAGGAGGATTGCTTGAGTACAAGAGTTTAAGGTTGCTGTAAGCTATGTTAATGCCACAGCATTCTACCCATGGTAATAGAGTGTGACTTTATCTCAAAAAGAAATATTTAAAAAGAGTCTATACTTGATTACCCTCAGAGAGGAGAGAAATCTATGAAATCTCATTTGTAGTGTGCTCTAAAGCTGGGCTTGGAGTTGGGCGTGAGAAGAACTGGTTTGCTACTGGTGCTAAGACTTTGGATAAGGTATCTCTCTCTAACGATTTTATTATCTAAACTTTAAAAAGAGGACATGGATTAAATTCTTGTGAAGGCATCATCTGTATTAAGTTTATGATTCTAAGTGTATAAATAAGTTCTCCATCAGGGGAATGAACTAATTTGACTGTTCTAATAAAAAGAGGAAAGGGATTATGAGGACACACACTAATTCTTATATCTAGAAATCTACCAAGATATAAATAATCCTATCAATATTAATTACTCTGTCACAATGCCAATGGCACCACGAGAACTTTACAGAAGGGTTCAGTTACAGCAAGTCTGTCTTGCAACTGTGTACAGTAAGCCCACTGCGTTCACTGACATGGCATACTTTTAGTTCCCCCAAACATCTCAGACCCACCAAGACATCCCTTACTACTTCTATTGCCCACTATGGTCCTCAGAAAAAGGCTGGGGGGATGGACACCAACACAGTTCAGTCAGGGAACCTACAAAAATGAAAGGTAAGAGACCAGAGAGAGAGAGGACCCCAGATAAGGCAGTAACTACTCAGTGCTGTCTGATACATCCACCCTGTAGTTACCAGCCCTTTTCTAAAAGGAGCCAGAAACATGTATTTTGGGGTGGGGGGTAGTGTGAAATATCTTAACCATCTATATGGTCCAAATACTGACCAACTATGGGACTCAGACAAGACATCTTATGTTCACCAAGATCCAAGGATCATTGGTTTGCTTCAGAATTGGCTGATAAAAAGGTGAAGGTGGGAGGCCTGACTGAGTTCTTAACTTTCAGAAATGAAAAGGGAACTCGCTAAAGAGGGCAAAAGAAAGGCATGGAGAGAGACCTTGTCCAATTCCAATCTAAATAAAGTTCATCAGTAATCCCTAAGCTTTTACATATCTAACTTCCACAATGCTTAGAGTTTTTATCTTTCTATAGTCAACAGTAAGAAAGCCCTTAAAACAAAGGAGTTATGCTAGGGAAAAAAAATGGGAAAATTTGTGACAATTAAGTTTATTTCCCAGGAAGCCCAAGGGCAGAATTCCTGCAGCAGCAGCTGATTGAGGCAGCTGGAAAGGAGTTGGGGGAGACAGGCCCACCCTTAGGGTAGTGTGCCATGAGAGATCTTAGGTGTGTCCAGAAAATTTGTAAAGGTCATTAATTATTTTCAAAAGAAGTTCACTACTATAAGTATATTCTTCTTTTCATCTATCTTCTCTTTGTCTTCATTTTCTTCAACATAATTTATGTGTGCTGTGGAAGTTTAACCATAGGTTCAAGTGTGCCATGAGATAAAAAAGGTTGAAAAACACTGCCCTAAAGGCCTTTTTTTTGAGACAGAGTCTCAGGCTATCGACCTGGGTAGAGTGTGGTGGCATCATAGCTCACAGCAACCTTCAACTCAAGTGATTCTTTTGCCTCAGTTTTTCTATTTTTTTTTTTTTTTTTGAGACAGAGCCTCAAGCTGTCCCCCTGGGTAGAGTGCCATGGCATTACAGCTCACAGCAACCTCCAACTCCTGGGCTCAAGCGAGTCTCTTGCCTCCGCCTCCCAAGTAGCTGGGACCACAGGC